>PVKS010014586.1:0-48016 GCA_004027875.1 Aplodontia rufa | reverse complement strand
ATACCATGATTCCAAACTTCCATACCTCAGGTGAGAGTGTTCAGTCAAAACAGGTACATTTCTAAAAGTTATATAAATGTCTTTCATTTGCTAAGGTGGATATGAAATAGAAATGAATTTCACACATAGACCTGGGTGCCATTGTTGAGATAATATCATTATGTAGCATATGCTAATATTTTAAAATAAAAACAATTGGAAATTATCTGAAGCACTTCGGGTCCCAAGCATTTTGGATAAGGAATACTCCACCTGTAATGACTTTGGGGAGTTAGGAAGGCTTTTGTGACTGAATTGTAGGTGACAGAGTAAGTGCTAATAAGTAGTCTGAGTGGTGATCTGGAGGAAAAATAATATAAAGTTCTACATGCCAGTAAAAGGGAACTGGAGTCACTGCACTCTTAGAAGCCTTAGGAGGGTTAGTATTGTCTGATTTACAAGTCCCCTAGCATTTCTGTGGAGAGAGCAGGGTTGAATGGCCCTAAGAAAAGCAGTCCATGCCAGAGGCCTGGGGCCTCACTTGGGATATTGGAAATGGACCCAGTGGAGATGCTGGAGTGTGTGTGGTGAAGGGCAGATCTGCATATTGAGCATGTGAGCAAGGTGAGAACAGTTCCACTCTTCTGCCCCAGGAGAAGTATAACCATCACCATTCCCGAATGGGAATGGGGGGATCACAGGCAGGATTGGGCTCTCCACTGTGTACTACCAAGATGTGGTCACTGAAACAATGAGATTCTCAATCAACAAACTCTGATGATGCCGCTTGTGAAGAGGAGAACATTGTCATAACAGAGGCTGATTCTACCAATGAAACGTTGTGGGCTCTGTTCCAAAGTTTTGGCTTCCTGAATGCCCTAATAGTTACTGTTCATCTCAGTTCTCGTAATTAAATTGCATCCTTATGATACGAATGCAGTACTCTTGCGTCCTCCCATTCCACCACTACAACAATAGTTAACTTTCTGGAAAACTGTAACTTATATTTACAGAAACTGTAGTAGATCCCTCTGGCACCACTCACATGCCCGTGACTTGCCTCTGAGTCCAGGTGCAGAGCTGCCACCAGCTGTTCTAAGGAGCTTAGACTCTTGGGGCCCTGTGGCTGTTAGCTTCCAGGATCAATCTTGAAGTCCTACGTAAGAAAAGCATTCGCCTGTTGAGCTCACTGGGCCCACAGTCACAGGTTCAACTGAAATACAAGGGGCGAGTTGCAGCCCTTAACCAATGGCGATTCCCATTGGTTGACGAACGCTGCACCTCTGCGCGCTCTAGGCAGTGTAAGCCAAGGTCAGCCTTGTTGCTTACACGGGCGAGTCTTCTATTCAACGTTGTATTGGGTTTTCCTTCATCTCTCTCATCTTATCATCCATCCGCATTCTTGCTTTTCCCTCTGGATCCCTCTCCCACCTCTGGATATAATTTTTTTGCTTGAGTATAATTGCAAAATAAGGAAAACAACATACATCATATGTAATCTGTAAAAACATTTAACCATTGTTCCTCTAATTCTCATTTACCATCTAAAAGTTGTCTTTCTTCCCACATAATGTGTTCTGAACATGAGAAGCTAGAAACTAGCAAGATGTCCCAAGTCCCATAGAGAGTGGGTGAGGAAGCCAAGCTTCCACATTCACCTGAGTAATTTCAGCAGACTTCGTTTCTGCTCTGTACTCTACTATTCCCACATATGCATTTATCCATATTTTGTCTACACATTTCATCAAAAGATTTCCTATGCTTTTGACTTAATCTCTGGTGTCCTTGCTTGATCTATTCTTCCCTAAGACGTCCCTGAGCAGGACATGTGTGCCCAGAAAAACCCTCACACCCCGCGGAATGAAGCTTAGACTGTGGGGCACTTGTATGTTACTTCAGTTAAAACAAGGCTTGCCCTGAGAAGTGATAGTCTTGACTAGAGATTGATGACTCCTGCTTTGCCGTTTTTACTCTGCTGAGCATCAGATGGATTCTGAGCATCAGATCATGAGCAATGTTTAAATTTATTTCTTTAAACATCTCTTTAATTTATAATTTAAGATATGAATTATGTTAGTCTCTCATGATGGATTAATGCTATTGAGGTATTTTAATATTTAGAAACCCCAATGAATACTACACTATGAATCTGCACATAAGAGTTATTGTTTTTGTTTTAATCCTCTGGAAATAATAAGTAGGAACTGCAAAATTTAAGTTCCTTAAGTACTTCCTGAGGGTGAAATTATGTACAGTTTTTCTCTCTCTTTACATACATGAAATCATGTGTGTTTTTAACTTCCAAGAAGCAAGTAAATTTCTCCCCACAATCAGTAGCTGACTGCACCTGCAATTTATTGAGTCCTTTCTGCATGTTTGGTGTTTTTCATGCATGTGGAAGGACCTGTAGTGATTAAAAAATATCCAACACTTCTTCCTAAACTCATTTTCCTATCTCCAGCCTAGCAACTGGAATTATAAACACATGTCCATCTTCCTTTTTAATGTAGAGCAGTGATAAAACATAGTTCTTCTCAATGATATCTAAATAAACCTTTATCAGTGGGGAGTTTTCCAAAAGGTTTTAGTTACTCCTGATAAAGAAGGATGGATGAGGTTTTCATGGCCAACTATTCCCACTTTTTCCTGTTTTGAAAGAAGATCTGATGTCTGGATGTATGGCAGCCATCCTTTCACATGAGGGATAGACAAAAAGGAATGTATGTGTGTTGATTCACAGAATAGCTATAAAATGTTATATGTATGTTATTTAGCACAGTATAAGCCATTTTACGGAGGATGAGAGTTAGCATGACTCTTGACCTAAAACACATTTATATAGCTAAAGAAAAAGATTATGAAGGAGACCTTGGTCAGAATTATGCCATAATTATTTATCATAATATCTTCCAAAGGTGGTTATATACCCAAAAGAGAAAATCCAGAGCCCATGCTAGTGTAAGACAGACAGCTGGTAACATGATGATCTTGGCATAGGGTCTCATTGACAGGTATGTTGATTTTGGGAGCCATCTTTCTCATCATTATCTTCTCCTTGTGAAGAAATTTTGGTCCTTATTTCACCACCCAAGGAACAGCCCAAAGAAACAGACTGTGCATTTCAGATTGATATCATGGAGAGAGGGAGGGACTATAAATTTAAGAAATGAATAACTTTCTTATTCCCTCCAATTGCTAAAGGCTCAGAGAGGAACAATATTTCCATCCAAATTGTCTGGCTTTCATTGTGCATACTAGAGCCAGACATGTAGTAAACCAGATGCAATTTGAGACTCATGGAATTTATTTCTCAGCCAAGCTAGGAGCTGAATTAATAGACTTTTACTTTTACTTTTGTTGAAGTGAGAAGGCTGAGGACTTTCCAGCATATTCTTACCAGATGGCATGCCCATTGGCCACAGTTTTGCTCCCTCCTGCATATTGATTCCATGTTGTTCTCCTTAAAGATGAAGAAGAAAAATAGGCATCTGCTTGTTTGTACCATAATCAAAGCAGGGGATAGGAAAGAGAAGTAGGCTTACCTGCAGCTGTGGCTCAACCTGACCTATCCGTGTGTTCATTTCAGACCCTGGCAAGGTCAGCCTTGCCTTCCTGAAATTCAAAGGCAGGAGTGTTAATCAATTTCGCTCCAAGACATAAATTAAATGAATGTTCGATGTCAAATGACCTAAATACAAGAGAATGTGTTGATATTTATGAGGCCTGTGAGTGTTGACAGAAAAGTCTCTTTTCTGAATATGTTGATCAAAACCAACTGAGGAAACTCATCCCTTTTAAAACCGGTGTTTATCTTGGAAGCATCCGTACTCATATTTTTCCAATGAGTGGGCTTAAAGATTTTGATATGTCACAAAAAGTTACAAATACTAGTAGAATCATAAAAGAATATTAATGACAATTTTCAGGTCAGTTTAGATCAAAGTCTCATATTTTATATCTTAATTTTAATTTTTAGTTTTTATTCATTCATAGCAGCAAGGGATATAATAGTAAGTTAGAAAAGAGAAAAGTTACCCAGTGAATTGAAGCTGAATTACAATATCCCTCTGATAAGTGATCATTACAAGGACCATATTTCTGATAACATTTCTGAAAATACCAGTGAATACCATAAAGGTGAATTTTCAAAGTAGCTTGTGAGTTTTCAGGATAATATAGCTCTGTTAATCCCAGAATTGAATTATTTTAATATCTATTGTTGGTTTTGGCTATGCAAAAGGCCATAACCAGGTTAGAAACTAATACCAGTGAGACTGAACCAATACCCTTAAGCTTTTCTACCTGTTCCCATGTCAGTGTCTAGGGATCACCAATAATTTATTTTACTTTGCCATGGAGTGTGCACCAATTTTAAACTTCCCAGAGAAAGCCCTGCATGCCGAGGATTTGAAAAATAATGAATGCCCCACATTTCATGTCATGTTCATGTACATCATGCCTTTTGAGAGACATGTCTCTTCCCATGTCAGGACTACGGGTTTCTCAAGTTCCCAGTCCTTGGATAGTCATTCTTCTTGGTTCTCTGACACTGGCCACAACAAGGCAGGGACAAATGTGTTTTGATTCCTTTGAAACCTTGATAGAAGTCCACGCAGAATCTTGATCACCTACAATATAGCCATCAGGAAGCAGCAACTCTATGAAAGGTCACCCAGACTTAAGTGACGGTCAAGGATAGAATTTTGGTAAGGAAGGAAAGAAGGAAAGAACAAAGAAAGGAAGGGACGGAAAGAAGGAAGAGTCTGTCCAAGTCCACGTTTATCCACTAAGGCAACATTAGTCCTGAAACCTTTGTCTTCTTACCATTGTACCTTGACTGTTTCCAAGCTTGCCTACTTCCCACATTCCTGAAACAGTGAGTATTTTCCTTTAAGAAACACTTTAGGTTTGACACCCCATTTGAGTATCTCTAAGTTTTTTCTATTTTACATAACTTCATAAACACATTTCAGATCCTTCTTTGTTATGTTAGAAATATTTTATTCATCAAATGAGTGGCCTGTGTGGTCGTGTTCTATAAATACCACCTTAAAGATAATTTTCACAAGTTTACCTGTCTGTCTAAACTTCCTCATCATCTACCAACTGTTCAGCGAATTAATTCTGGTGCAATGTCATATTAGACATATTAAAATTGTATATTTTATTTCTTTTGGGGGGAAAATGTGACTTGAAATCTACTTTTTCAGTTACAGTTATAGCTTGAAAGGAATGCAATGGTGTCATGAGATACAGCTCCTTTGGTTTTAAAGAAAAAGCTAAAATCACCTCATTCCAGCTTTGTATCCATTTTGATTCATGGCAAACTTAAAATAACCAAATAAGCATGAAATATATTTTAATGCTATCATTGCTATCTTTTTGACACAGATTTTGACTTTTTCTTACTGGACAACTGCCAAAAAGAGTTGCAAAATTTCGTGTTCATCAGATTGTATTCTTCACCCAAGGACCCTTACCATTCGGTCCTCTTCCCCACAGTGAACCCTCACCCCAGCTCTCCATCCAGCAAATTTTATATCATGGCCAATGCTCATCATGAGAACAGTGACTATTTAATTTACTGACTGCCACAAAAATAATAAATAACTTCATCTGCAAAAAACTGTAAGAAAAGAACCGTTTTTTAAAAAAAATGAAAGGAAATATTGGTTTATACCAGATATGAATGCACTCAATTTTTCATATATCAATATGATGGGAACCACCTTGTGAAATGTTTTGCATAATCCACATGTTCTGTACTTGTACAATGGCGGTTCCTCCCTTGGCTCTCCTCAATTAACAGACGGAAAATCTCTCTCCCACATGCTTGGCTATGAAACTTTCTTTACTCTGCCAAAAAAATCTTGTCAAACACATAAGCAGACATACCACAGAAAGCAAATTCTAGAATGATGAAGTAAAATCTAATCATGCTAACAGGTATGATGTTAGAATTGTAATATTGAAAGGTTTTTTGTGAAGTATGCCATGCTTAGCAAGACTTAAGTAGTTTAAGAGTTATTTAAATGATTTTCCTGAATCTGAATCACACCTTATAAAATTCCAGAAACTTTCATTCATTTCCTCAAATATACACCCTCATGAACAAACGCCCTTCTGGTTATAGTACAAGTTGATTTGATTTGATTTCCTTTAAGCTCTGGTGGAAAAAAGAAGAGCTTTCTTTCTTTCTTTCTGTTCTTTTTCCCTAACTAGCACAGGTACACAAATGTCAAATACATGCAATTCAACAAAGAGAAAGAGAAGGAGGTGGAGGAGGACATATTTTTCAACGTACACATAAAAATTGTATTCATTTTATTTTATCAAGGAAATTTAATTACATCAAAATGGATATCAAAATAACATTTGTAATAGTTCTAATTAAGAAAATTTCCCACATTTTAAAATACAAAACACTATATGACAAAAGTTTAGACTTTGTGTGTGTGTGTGTGTGTGTGTGTGTGTATGTGAGAGAGAGAAAGAGAGAGAGGGGGAGAGAGATTAAGGACTTAACCTAGGGGTTCTCTAACACTGAGCTGCACCCCACTCCTTTTCATTTTTATTTGGATAGAATCTCAGTAAATTGCCCAGATAGCTGTGGACTTGGGATCCTCCTGCCTCAGCCTCCAGAATCACTGTGATTACAGGAGTATAACATCACACCCAGATAGTTGTCTTCTTAATTGAAATTTAAAAGTTGCTGAATTTCTTCTTGAACATAATCATTACTTATGAAACAAGAGCTTGCTTACATTTAACTCTAATACTATATTATACTATGATGTCAAAGTGACTACATATCTTTTCTAACTTAAAAATTATGATATATAACACACATAGAAATGGACTTCTACAACAGACATGCATACACACGGAGATAGTGAGTTTAATTAGCAGGTAGTTCAAGCAAGCACTTCAATAGTACTACTAAGTTTTTAGAAAAAAAAAAGAGGAGTTGTAACTTGGATGTTACAGGTGCCTGAACCCATGTGTTCCCCACTCCCTCCTTCCTGTATGTAGCTATTCTTCCTACATTGGGTTTACAAGCCCCTGAATTCCTTACTTTACTTTGTAGTTTTCTCATTTAAGAATTCATCCTAAGAAGCTATGTGTTAGTTTTCCTGCAGTTGCCATTTGTAAAACCAGGGTCATGCTTTGTGTGTTTGCCTGTGACATCCTTCTCCTTGCATGTTATTGAGACCTGAGAGTTATTCATGTAGACGTAGGACAACGTGGTTGTGGAACAATGGTCCATTGCTCATTTAACGTGGCTTATTTGACCTTTCTCTTTTTGATGACTGTTTGGGGGATTTCCAGTTTGGACATATCCTTAACAATGATTGGTTGCATTTACTTATCCTGATGATAAATGTGCATACATTTTTTAAAAGGAATCATTGAGTTTTGGAGAATGCCAATTTATTTCTAAAATAGTCCAACACATTTCCATCTATAGTTCCACAGTGAGAGTATGAGGATTCTTCCTGCTTCTACTTGCTTAGTATTTTCAAGTTTTTAGTGTTTGACAGTTTGCTTATGAGATTTAATTGCACACCCTGATTGCTAACAGACAGGCACATTCTTTTTACAACGTCATTATCATATGTCAAGCACCATCCGTGGCTCATGGACTATGTGACTCTTCACTTGTGTGAAGTGCTTCTATAGGTCTCTGCTCATTTTCTCTTAGGTTTGTTTATTTCTTGTATATTGACACATGAGCTCTTTCTATATAAGTAATATTAAGTATATTATAAAATGCTGTTGCCATGAATAAGTCTTAATGTTTTAGTTTATAAAAATTTTATAAAAAGTTACTAATGCACCTATACAAGCTTTTTCTGCTTACTTTAAAGGTCCTCCCTTGGTATACAAGCATTCTGTTTTTCCAGTCTGAAATTATTTTCTGTGATGTTCCTTTAAAATACTCTATGTTTCCCAAAATTTTTTCACCCTCTCTAAGGAACATTTTAGTAACTCATGTGTACAAAATCAACCAATCCATTTAGAAACATTTGATGTCTTTATTAAATTTTTAAAAATCTCTACAAAATAAGGTTTCAGCTTAAAGAATAATAAAACACATTTTATATATGACAGTTGGAAGTTGGATCTAGGAAGTAACTTTCTTTAGCTCAAGAAAAACTTCACTGTGATTATAGTAAAGTTAAATTTCAAACCCCTTTCTGCATGAAACAAAGCTTTTGCCTTCTCTACTGTTTCAGCCCATGGAGAGGTATCTTGCTAAACCTTTAAATATATTTAGTTACGTAGACAGAGCAACAGCAAGGACATTACAGCCAGAAGACTTGGTGTAGGGAATTGAATGGTGACCCTTGGAAGGTATGGCCAGGAACCTATGAATGTGACCGTATGTGAAACAGAGTCTTGGCATATGTAATCGAATTAAGGATCTTAAGATACAATTATCATGGATTATCTGGGTGAGCCCTAATTCCAATGATGCATGTTCTTATAAAAGAGAGAGAAGAGAGGACAGGGAGAGGAGAAGGATACATGATGATAAGGCAGAGACTTGGCTTATTCAGCCAAAAATTAAAAAAAAAATTACTAATGATTACCAAAAACTGGAAGAGGCAAGCAAGGATTCTCTCCTAGAGCCTCCAAACGGAGTGTGGCTCTGCCCACACAATTGTAATTTTTATAGTAGCTCCCAGATATGAATATACCTGGATTTGTAATCTAATTCACAAACTTACTAGAATGTAATCAAGAGAAAAATATTATAATTCTCTGGGACGTGGTTCCCTTATCTATAAAATAGAAATGGAAACAAAAAGTCCAATATCATTATTTTATAATTAAATAATCTAATAAATGCAAGGTATTTAAACAATGTGTAGTACAAAGTAAACCCTCAATAAATCCTCTCTTTTTATCATTGTCCTACTAACAACATGTCAAGCACTTTCAGAACAGAAATTTAGATATATTCATCTTTATATTCTGGCATAAGGGTCTAGAGCAGTTCTTATTCAAGTACTTGCCAGTCTGAAATAGGATACAGGATTCACCAACCAGGTGGCTACAGCCAGGCTTGGGGTGTAGCTTATTAAGAATTTGATCACTACCTAGAATCAGATCACACTCTAATTATTACTTACAATTTTAGGTAGCATCTTTGGAAAAACAATCATGCAGTGCTTTTAGAAAATATAGGATATTGAATGTAAGAAGAGTTTGTAACTTTGTCAAATGAATGAAAGATCTGTTAGTAGTCCATGACAAACTGAAATCAAGATTTTTCATCAATTTATTTCTAAAGAACTCACAAAATCTATTGGGCATGGGAGCCTGTCTCTTGTGACTTTTTCTCATGAACTATTCTGAAGCAGCCCTGGCTTGGAGATGTATTATCACAGAACACATTACATCATCTGCTCACCTTGGCTTGCCTTCACTGCCTCCACATGTTCCTGAGTTGTCTTGCTGGCTAGAGTTTCTTCTTTCACCTCACAAGGAACTTTATTACCAGTGAGTCTGCCACTGTGATCCTGAGCTCCACCCAAAGAGCTTGAATGTAAAGCTTTCTTGGCTGGTAAACGACAAGCATGGGTAGACTCCTAGGACAGGACTCCACCAGCCTAGACAAGGGGAGCTGCTCAACTGGATGAAGAATTTCTGATTTCCGTAGGTTTTTCAACAAAACTAAAGCACATGAAAGGTGCATAATTTAGAAGAGTGTTGAACACAATAATTGTTCAACGTACCTGAGGCTTTTGTAGAGATGTATTGGGAAGGGGGGGATAAGGGTGGGTAATTGGGGGGGGCTCTTGGGAATAAATCTAATTTTCAGAATTTATATACATATTATATTATTTCATTAGAAACTTGTTTGATTGTTCCACAAATAAATTTCTGAATAAAAATTTACCATTAAAAATAAAAAATTAATAATAATTGTTCAACGTTAAAAAACAAAATAGATCTTAAAATTGTTATTTTTTCCCTTTAAAGCCTACATAGCAGATTTTAAAAAGTGCTTAATGGCTCTGTGACCTAAAATGCTTTACCAAATACTTAAATATTATGGTCCAATGGCTTCTTCAACATAAGTGTAATGGAAGAAATCTATAACTGCACAATCAGTCACTCCAATTTCATTTATGTAGAAAGGAAATTACTAAATAAAAATGAAAATAATATCCTGCAATAGGTCTTTTGAAACTTTAGAATTGATTTAACAAAACCACATTGAAAAGCGTTTAATGGAGCTTATAGCCAATATACCTCAAAGTTTATAGTCGTGATAAGCAACTCAGTTTCAGGGAGAGCCATCCACTATGGATGTTTGGGGTTCATTTGAGGGAAAAAAATCAAATGAAATCAACAGTTTTAAACTGCAAATGTGAAATATAAATGTAAGATGGTAGGAAGAAATTAACGTTGACTGTGTGCCAACTTTTTCCTGGGAACTGCATTGAGCACTTTAGATATTCAATCTTCTTTAATCCTTCCCCAATCCTGTGAGGCAGTATAATTATCCTTTCTCCTTTCTTTCTTTCTTTTTTATTTTTTAACAGATGAGGAAATGCATGCTCAAATAATCATGTGAATTTTCAAGATCTGACAACTGGTAAGTGAAGGAGTTGGAATTGGCAATTGGAAGTCACATTTATTTAACTATAAATATCTTGCTGTTAGCAATATTGAAAAGAAGATATGAAGAGAGATAGAGAAAAATTTTATTGGAACTTCAAATGAATTTTCTGCTGAGTAAAACTGTGCCTAAACATGCAATGAGATTTACTTAACATGGAAATGCCATATTTGGGAGAATAAAGGATCATAAATGAGAATTTATATGCATGTACATGTGCTTTTTCATGAGTTTTAATATTACCCCATGAGAAATTTCCCTAGATGGAATTTAAAACATGAAACCAATTGAGAATTCACATAAATATTACAAAGTGATCATTTGATTTCCCCTCAATGACATGCACTCCTCTGAACTTACCTTGAGATAATTTAATATGAACTTGGCATCTAGACTGCTCCCTGGCAGGCCACAAAGCTGGTTTGTTTGGGAGCTTGATAGGCAGGTAAGGTTGAGTTGCCAAAAATGCTTTTAAAATGAAGGGTAAAAATAAAATGTGGTTAAACAGATTACACCAAATATATAATTTCTAGATGCAGTTATGCAGGTTTTATAAATATTTCAATTGTGTGCACACATACTTTAAAGGGTATGGAGAGAAAATAGATAATTTCTATACAGCAACTTAACCTCAAGACAGCCCCCTACCCCTGTCTTATACTAACCAAACTAACCATATACTTAATTCTCATGACCAGATTTTAAGATTCCTTATCTTTGTCTTGTTTATATTGTTCTTATTGAGTTTTGCTTTTTTTTTTTTTTTTTGAGGCATGGGGGCATTCCAGGGGATTGAACCCAGGGTCTCCTACATGCTAAGCAAGTAGTCTACCACTGAGCTCCATCTCTATTCTTCATATTTTTAATATGGTCCTTTCTGTTTTCTGATAAATGATATGTTGTTATTTAAAAGGTTTCTTTTCTAAATGAATTGCCAGGTAGAGATTGCCTGAGTGTTGATTAATACCCACTTCCTGGTGGTCATAATCTGCATGATCTTCCTCTCTTGAGTGTATACAAATGTGGATGCCAAAACCCACAAATGCTAAAGTCACTTACATAAAAGGGCATAGTATTTGTACATAATCTATGCAAAGATTAATTTTTTTTCAATCCAAGTTTGGTTGAATCTAGGGATGTAAAACCCAAGGATATAGAGTACCAACTGTGTTCCTAACACACAGGAACAACAAGACAGTGAATGTGTGTTATTTTAAATCATAAAGGTATGGTGATACTCTTATGCAGCAATTGATAATTAATACATAACATATAAATATATGTGAATATTATGTTACATATACATACATTCCTGATCTCTGATTTTTAATCAACAGTTCTTTTTAAAATAACTACCATATGCTAAGATTCATCCTAGGAAAGCAGATGGTTCACTGACTTCAATGATGTTTGTTCTTTTGGCACAGACCAGATATCTATAACTCATTGGGAGAGCACAATACCTATCTGACAAATGAGATAATGTATATAAATATATTAGCACTATGCATGTAATAGTTCATAATATTTTTAAATAAAATGATTTTGTTTGAAATTAAGTGCTGTGCTACTTGCTCTTTAGGCAATAGGCTAAGAGGAAAAATTGCTAAAATCTATACAGATATTAAAGTTACTTTAAAATAATTAAGACTCGGTAGACTTTACCTGGGAAAAATGTGGTATTGCAATAGTAGATAAGTTTTAAAATTCTGGAATCAGAGAAAGCCTGCATTTGAGTAGCAGAAGGAAGAAAAGAAGGAGTGGCAATAGGAGTAAAAATAGTAATTTCTATACAATAAGCAAAATGGATGGGTAGTGGCATTTTATTGATTGGAAGAGTAGAGAAATAAAAACATATTTCTTCAGTCATTACAATTCAGACAGACTTGATTATCTTTTCATGTTTTCAAAAAATGTTTAAAATAGAAGTATTCAGTTGAGATGATCTAAAATATCAAAATTATAAATTATGTTTGAAATGTCAACTGTGACAGCTGTGGCTGTTACTAGATACACTTGTGCTTAAGAAATCCGTTGCCAATTCATTAGCTATTACTCATTATCCCCAATTATGCTTGGGAAATTTATTGCCAATTCATTAGTTATTATTGGTTATACCCAATTATGCTTTGGAAATCTATTGCTAGTTCATTGGTTATTATACTTTCAGTTTGATATTTCAGCTGTAGCTGCTACCAGATACAATTATGCTACAGAAATCTGTTTCCAAGTTAATATGAACATACTGTTCAGTGGTATATTCTAATGAATTTTACATTTTAATGAGAATAGCTAATTTAGCCTATTAACACATGTTTAAAAATAGCACAGTTCTTTATAAAGCAGGACCAGAACATAGCTAGTGATATGTTATTTCAAAGGGTTTATCAAATCATCACAGATACACAAGATTCAATGAAATTGGAAGCCTCCAAGAGAAATAAAGAAGTATTGAAATGTATTATAATTCAAAATTAAGGCAAAGCAAAAGTTATGACTAACTTAATCATGTATTTAACCATCTAAACTCTATGTGGTATCATCAGTGAGTCATTGTTTTCTAGGGACTACAGAATAGGGTTCAAGGGCTGGCTTTGCTCTCAGTATTTCCTGGGTGCAAATTATTTTTTTAAATTTTATTATGATTCTTAACATTTAACACAAGATCTACTCTTTATTTTTTTAAAGAAATAAGGACAGCAGGGGAGAGAGAGAGAGAGAGAGAGAGACAATCAGTTTTTTATTGAGTTTTTCACATGCCTTTCATTGGTCTGATGCTTAGTTGTGTACGTGATGCTGGGGTTTGAACCCATGTACTCGTGCATACGGGACAAGCACAGTAACCGCCGAGCCACCGCTGCAGCCCTTTGGGTGCAAATCTTTTTTTTTTTTAATTAGATGAATATAGAGTTACAATTGAGGGGGAAACATTGTCAAACAATCAAGAACAAATGTATATATACATAATTATCCAAGGCTGATGCCATGTCATGGATGCCTCGCTTGGGTTCCCCATGTTTCTGTTTCCTCCAGAAGACCCCTGTGTTAAATGGATATCTCGTGGAGGTCAGAGATCTCCTTCTGAGATGATTCCCCTATATTCCCACCCTCCAGTCTCCTAGATATCCTTCCGAAGCCCTCCCCGCACCTTGTCCCCCACCCTACACCTCTACATTAACTCTGTGATATTGACTAAGCCATGAGCCTTTTGTGGTATCATTTACTCCACTGAAACAGGAGAAAGTTGCAAAAATCATCTGCCAATGTACTAAGACAATTAAATAGATACTGTGTATGAATTGCTTCTAATAACGTGAGTCAGGGAAACAATTCAATAAGCTTTATCTTTTGCTAACAGTGTCATGAAAAGGATTTACTTTATAAAACTCATCTGGGATAGTGGAAAATCAACTATAACTTTTCATTATAAAATTTTCAGCTTAGAAAAATTATCAACCAAGCAGATTTACTAAAGTAAATAAATGTTTGAATTACTTTATAGCATATTATTAACATGGGAAACCCAGAATTCAAGAATTCTACATAGGACCTTCTTACCAAAGGAAAACAAGTAGATTTTATTTTTTATCTAAAGAGGAGCCAAGAGCGGGACCAATGGCTCAGTGACTACAGCACTTGCCTGGCATGTGTGAAGATACAGGTTCAAACCCTAGCATCATCTATACACAACCAAGTGTCGGAGCAATGAAAGCCACATAAAAAACTAAGTAAAATTGGTTCTCTCGTTTTTTCCTTCTCGCACGATCCCTTTCTCTTTAAAAAACAAGAAAACAAAACAAATAAAGAAGCTTGGTTGTTGCAAAGTTATTATTTAAAATCTGTGCTCATAATTTATGGAAACTTTGAAGATAGTTTGCCTTCTATTAGTAATGTATAAATATGTAGTGAATAAATGATTTGTGCTTATAAACAACTTGCTAAATCTACCCAAGCCTTAATTTTCTAATCTATGAAATGGAAAACATAAGCACCCAACCTTCTGAAATATAGTGTGGAATAAACAGTAAAATTTAGAAAAACCCGGCTCTAGTAAGCAATAAAAAATGGTGAGTGTTAAAACTCCACTCCAAACACCGGGCCACATCATACTTTATAACTGTCTAATTTAAATTTCACAACTATAACATGAAGTTGGTGTTCTTAATTCAAACTCTTGTTTACTGGAAAGCAAAGTCAGTTTGTCCTAACCTAGGGTAAAAGGAATAATCTATTACGTGAAAACAAACCTGTATCCTGACAAAATTTGACAAGACAGCAACACAAAGAAAGGATTGGACCTGAGAAATAGAAAAGCTTCCAGTACCCAAGCAGTCAGTGTTCCTATCTCTCTGAATCTCTCAAATGGTTCTATAGAGTGGCCACTGAACTCTTTCCTATCTGTTGTCTTTCTCTGCCTAAGTGTACACGTGGCAAAAGATGCATCGACTCAGTCCTACAATCCAGCCAAACTGAATTCAGTACCTTAGAATAAATTCCAGCCTCTCCGGAGTGGAAGAGGATTGGTTTCACATGGAACAAGTGAATCTCTCTCTGTCTCCAGGTAAGGCAACTGTGCACACAAATGTCAAGTTGCAAACCTACTGTTGGTGGTGTAAGAATGGCTACTTCTAGGAGAAATTATATCGCTGTGTACTGGGGATTAAACCATTAGAATTTATTACAATATTATAGCACTCACTTTTAAGAATAAGACAAATGAAGTTTGGGTGTTCCAGTAACTTGCTCAAATTTGCACGGTAATAAAAACTGTAATCCAGTACTGTCTTTCTGACTCTTCGCATGTCCTTTTTCCTCTGAGATTATCTCCCATTAAGTGATACTGGAGCCTTTGTCTCCTTAACATTTTATATTAATTTCTAAGGTACCATTCAACTTTCCGACTTGCTCTGACTGATGTCCACAGAGCTATACACATTCTGAAGTCTGTGTTTCCATTTACTTGTTTTTTCCAGATCTTTTCCTCTTCCTCTTACACCAACAAAGCTAAAAGGAGCATATTTCATAGAACATAGGCCCCCAGAGGAAAGCAGTTTGAAGAATATAAAGTAGCAACAAACTCTTCAAAGGTTTGAATTAAATTTTGAGTGCAATTGTCTCCGGAACTAAATGCTTAGGATTTTGGCATTTTCAATCCATTGCTATAGACGTTAGAATAAAGAGATTCTTAAAAGTCCCTTCTCCAATGACTAAAAATAACTTTTAAATAATTTTGTCAGGGGCTGGAGCAGTGGCTCAGTGGTTTTGGCGCTTGCCTGGCATGCACGAGGACCCGGGTTCAAACCCCAGCAACTAAGTGTTAGAGCGACTAAGGCCATGTGAAAAACTAAATAAAGTTGTTTCTCTCTTTCTCTGTTTCTCACTGTCCCTCTCTCTTTAAAAAAAATAATTTTTTCATATATAATGTTTATGTAGTTATTTAAAGAACTACATTATAATCATATATGAAATCATCACATTGTACCTCATGAATATATGTAATTATTACTTGCCATTGACAAATAAATAATTTTTAAAGAGAAAATCAACTTTATTTATTTTTTCATCTGGCCTTTGTTTCTCCAACACGTAGTTGTGTGTGTGGTGCTGGGCTTTGAACCTGGGTCCTTGTGCATTCCTAGCAAACACTCCAACCACTGGGTCACTGCTTTAAAAAGCATCAAAAAATGGAAGAATATTTCTTGCTGAAGATTGGGAAGAAAACTGTCCTCTTACCTTTGACTTTTAGCTAGTATTTCCAACTGGGCTACTTTTGGATGAGCACAATATTATAAATTTTTTTTCAGAAAATGAGGAAACTACCTTGATAACCCGTCCCTGAGGTCATTTGAAAGGCTGTGACTAAAAGCAGAACTTGAAACTCAAATTTATCTTACTTTTCCTTGTTTTTTCATTAGCTGACTCTATGGATGTAGAAAAGATGATATCAGTCACAAAGTAATTGTCTGGACAGAAAAAAAAGACCTTTCTTATCATTTTTCAAAGAGGATATAAAGAAGAAGAAGAAAGTTAATTGTTGGCAACTCAGCAGTTTGGAAACTTTGCAGAGGCTTTGAAATTTGAACATAAACTATAGAATAGTATCCAGGAAAAGAGTGGAAGAAGCAGGTTTCATTGTATTTGGTTTGGCCTCTTAAATGTAACATGATGGAACTTGTAACCTAGGAATATTTTCTTAGCTATAGTCACTGGGGAAGGTGAGCGTAATTACAGCTGTTCTGACTTCATGCAAACCAAATTGGCGTTATGGACAATTAATCTTTTGAAACATTAGGATAGCTCTGTAATTTCTCACTTTTGTAAAAAGTAAGAGGAAGGCAACATAAATCAAAATTTAGTCAGTAGGCCAGAAGTTTATTTAATTGAAAATGTAAGACAAAGCCTCACTAAATTTTTTACTACATTAGTGCAACTTATAATTCACAACAGTCGATCTAGAGCTGAGTGTCCATAATTGCATCCTAATTCTTCTCTACCTAGGAGAGTAATAAATTGGGCTTTTCCCCTCCTATTCTTTGGGGTTTCCATTTGATTGAGATCATTCAGCAAAAAGTTGAGATTTCTTAGAATAAGAAGGGTTTTGATAAGCAATCACTGATGCACACAGAATGTCTAGTGCTGCTTGCAACCCTAACAACAGAAAGAAAGATTTGACCCAATGAAAAAACAAGCATGAATCAGATGTCTTTATAGAAATAAAGTTAGCTGCTATGAAGTTGGAAAATCAATGTGCATTGTAAAAAATAATTTCTTACCATTAAAGAAATAAATTAAATCTTGCCTTACAGTAACACCCAAGCACGCTTGTGATCAATATGTAAATTTGTTGAGTTTGCTATGAAGGCAAGCTGAAGAAACTGTCCAAGCTAAAGCAGGGTGGGAAAAGGAACTATGATACTAATGACAGTTACACTGAAAGTTAGTGCTGGCTGTAAGATGAGTGTCTCATAAAATTCAGAAATATATAGATTGCTATATGCAGTTTTCAATTATGTGCCCGCCTGTAACAGAGAGAAGCTAATTACCTTGACCATAGCTTCCTCCCTTTTTCACTGGGAGCCTCTCATGTTCTTCCTTTGCCCTCTTCTTGTGCACTGCATTACATTTTGTTTTAATTGCCACCTTACTATCAAATGAAAGGGAAATATTGCTGTAAGGATGGGTGGAAATTATAGGTTTCCAACATTCCCCAGATGGGCTGGCTGCCTGACACAGGGACCAAGTTTTCCAGAATGTGAGTTTGAAGGTCATGGCCCAACTCCTAACCCTGAGAACTATAGAAACCAATGTGTGTGGCTGGGAGAAGATGGCTTTGGGCAAGGTCTCTGGAGTAGGACCAAAGGCTCTGGCTGCCCGCTTCTTAGACTGCGGTCACATCATCTAATCTCTCTCAACCTCAACTCTAAAGAAAGCCTCCATGGACTAGTTATCACGCAGTGACCCTGTCCGTTGTGAAGTACCTTTTTCATCTTAAGTTTAGATGAGGTTTCACCTCCTTTCCAGGTGCTCTTCCCTCCCCTCACTCCCGAAGCTCAGTTAGGTATTCTTCTCTATCAAGGTGCATTTTTGTAGTTTCTGTTCAGCTACAGAAATTGCCATAGATCATAGACTTGCTTTCTACAAAGGCTTTGTTCATTCACCATTAGAACATCAGCCATCTGTGTCCAGCCCAAGGTATGTGCTCAGTAGTCACAGGTTGAGTCGACGATGAGAGAAATGAATGATTGAATGGCACCAGTTGTGAAACAACAGCTTCAAAACAAGCAATAGTGAACCCTGCTCTTCCCCTCATCTTCTAAGTCCAAGATTAATATTATAGAAGTGTGAAAAATAAGGGTGTGCTTCTCATTTCACCCAGGATAAAAAAGCAATAATGACTAAAATGGTTGGTTAGTGTCCATACCATGAATGAAATTATCTCATTTAGTTTGCACAGTAAACTGGGTATAATTAGCATGAACTTGACATCTCATAGCTAGTGAGTGATGGAGTCCAATACGAGGCTAACCGTCTAACCACTGTGCTATTCCAGCCTTCAGCCTCCCTGAGCTGGGACTGTGGTCCTCAACCTCCTCCTCAGCTCTTCATGAGAGCAGGAGCTGCTCACCACTGACTATAGTGGTGACATGTCCACAGGGTTTTGAAAGTGGATTGAAGTTTACTTAGTAAAAGTCGTTCTTATTACTTGAGTTAATTAACTAGCAGATACACGAAACCTACAAATTTCCTCTTTCTCAATTTCAGGCCCAAATATCAGTAGAGCACTAAGCGCTGTAGAAGGAAGAGCAGAAACCAGATAGAGTCAAGTTATTTCCATTTCATCAAAACATACCATGGATTCAAAATGAGGTTAATAAAAAGTTTCCAGATTACAAAGGCTGCAATAATACAATAATTATAATAATACCAATAAAATTACAGTGATGGCTGAGGACATATCTTAAAGGAGAAAGAAGGTGTCAATTGGGAGAAATAATGATGTAATATTTGTGTTTGTATTTGTATAGCATAGAAACTGATACACTATACATATGGCATATATACTATAGATGTAGCTATCGCTCCTGAAGATGTCTGAAGCGAATTTGAAGTGAGGTGATCATTTATTCTTTTCCTTCATATGACAGCAACATCTTTTGTCCCACTCTGCATATTAGATGGAATTGGTAATGCCAGGTCATGATTTTTGCCATTTGCTTTTGTTTGCCTGGTTACCTGGCAAAACCCCTGCCTCTTCTTTGTGTTAAACACATTTTTGTGTGCATTTTGCTTCTTCAGTCTCCATGAAAATGATTTCAATTGCTGAAGGCAGGAATGTGTATGTGCTTAGAGTGTCCCTGACTTCTTAAGAACAGCAATGAGTTTGAAAACAAGGGCCCTTATCTCCTACTGTGAATCTAACTTTTTCTGCTGCATAATGCCTATGGTGTTGGAAATGATAGCATTCAGCTAAAATGTTTTCATTAAGTGTCTTTTGTTCAACCGCTGATAGCAAAACAGTATAAAAGGGAAAAAGCAGCATATCTCCTTTCCATTTAGACTTATTAAATATTCAAGTGATTCCTCAAATATACACAGGCTTGCTGTGGCTTCATTAAAGTGCAGCTCCACTGCACCTCATGATGGAACATTGGTACAATATGCTTCCTGCAGTGGCTACCCACAAGCAAGCAGATTGCTGCATTCCTCACCAGCCGACGCTCAAAAGTAGCCCAAAGTCAGGAGTCTGATAGTAATCAAGGCCACAGGTTAGAGGCATGGATAACGATGGTGAAATCCACACCAGCGAAAAAAGAGGCCACAACTTCCTCATCAAGTACAGTTGGAAAGAACAGCCAGGTCTTCCTAGTCAAGACTTAGTGTCCCTATTCAAGATGTGACTCAGAAACCTCCGTGTCCATCAGGAGGCACAGTATTTGAAATGATTGTGAGTAATTCGCTAAATTTGATATGAAACATTAAATAAGAAATTAAAAATTACAATATGAAAATCAAAATGCTGAATTTTTATTGCAATTGCTAAAAGTATGTTGGTGTGGGATTGGAGATGAGGGGTAAAAAGCAGACTGCAAAACCTATAATGAATCCCGTTGGTTGAATAGCTTCTATATGTCTGGCATTTCCCAAAGCCTTTTATGTATATTATTTCATGTAAGTACTAACACAATGGAGATATGTACATATGTGTGTACATATGCATGAAAAGAAACAGAATCAATTTTAAATAACAAGTGATGTACCCAGTTTAATAGGTAGAAAAGCAGATTAATCTATGTTCTGTAAAGAGTGAAAATACTTCCCACTCTTACGTCACTTTCTCATGATAAATGGTAATTTGGTTGGATGTCAGAATTATATGTGCTTCAACTCTTCTAGTGTTCTAATTTTATTGGAGTTATTTTAAAGTAAATGTGTAACCTGCTTTGGAATATACAAAAATGCCATGTTCATGCTTGCTGCAAAATTCATCCTTACATTGCAGAGCTTTCTCTTGCAAAAATATACACTGTGAACCATGCTAAAAGTTACTTTTATAAGATTTAGCTCAGCTTTTCTCTCTAGTCATTTTAGAGATAATCTGAACACATGCACACAGTGAACAGTTAGCATAAAAGGTTCAGTTTTGAAGTGAAAGGTTTATTATGGCATTTGAGATGGAATTTTTACTCTTCACAAATACATGGTACTCTCTTCCACAAAGTCTTCTCTACGAGCCAATGGTATGTTAGTATCATTGTTTTGGGCACTCTTGATCACTATAGTTATTTTGGAGAGATATATTCACACAGGAAATCCAGTTTCATAATTTTTGGACTCAAAGGTCATGGAAGTTATTAGTAGCAAAGCCACTCAAAGTAACTTTAATTCAGCACCCCACCACACATGACTTTTCTAGAGGGGAAGATCCACCATTTTAAATTGAAGTCAGTGTTCCATTCATTCATATATTCCAGAAGTATTTGTGGTGTGCCTGTACGTTGCTGAGCACACTTCTAGACCCTAGGAAAGGAAAGCCCAGTCATTACCATCAATCAACTGATAGAATCATGGAGGAGACAGTCAAGTTGAATAAAGTATGATGACAGATACGTTGTCTCTCACGAGAATTGTCTGTGGGCAAATGCAAATTGTATTAGGAAGCGCTTAGGAAGAGCAGTGTTGGGCCATCCAAGCTTCTGGGTAACAGAACCAGAGCAGGAAGAATTGCTGTGCGTCTTCTCATTGTCCATTGGCTACAATCAGCTGCCCCTGAATATTTAGTAAATCAGTGTAGCTCTTTCCCTAAACAACAACAAATCAATTAATTTAGCCAAAATAGTTATCTGTACAGTATGCTATTTCACCTCGATAGATTTTGTGTGGGATATTCCTAAATACATTAAAGACAAAGTAGAAAACTTTCCATTAAGGAATTAGGAAACATCTAAAATGATTAAGGGTTTTAGCTGGAATTTAAAGGGAGGTTAGGGGTTGTGCTATCTAACCCATTTTAAAAACTTTTAAGTATTTACTCAGTCAAGGAAAGAAAACAACATGCAACTGTGTGTGGCTTTACAAGTAGGTGTGCAAATGTGCCAGGAATATTCCTAAGCATTCTTTGCATTCAGGATTTGGAGAACAAGACGGGGTTTTATGCACTGATGGAGAGAAGGGCCAATTCATGGATGTTATTTATGACGTCTGTCTCCAAGGAGCTTAGACTTGAGTGGATACATTAGAAACGAATAATTATACTGTAAGAAAGTATAAAATAATAAGCATAATAGAGTGATTGATGGAAGCTAAAATGAAGGATGAGAATGTCATTCTGGGGTCATCTGGTAAAGTTGTGTGAATGGAATAAAGAACTAAGTTCCATGGAGGTTAAGCCTGAAGGCCAAGTTTGCTCAGGTACAGCCTGAGAAGAAAGGTTTTCCTAGCATTCAAAATAGTCAGCTGTCCCTATTATGTGAGCTACAGAAAAAACAGTGATGAAATCCTTCTTCTTCCTCACCAAAATACCATCCTCCAGAGCTATGAGCTATTTCTGATTAGAATGTAATTTCAATTAAGAATGGCTATGCAGTTAAACATTCGGCATGATCTCTCAGAGGGAAAGTGAGCATGCTTTGGATTTTCTTTGTCTTTCCAAGCTATCTTTTTCATTGACAAACATACCAGCAAATTTATGCCATGTCATTTATTTCATAGCGTTATAGATTGAATAATTATAAGAGAAATGCGTTGAATAATGTGCATTTCATAGATTCATGATGGCTTTCCCATATTTAATTTCATTTGATGATAATATCTTCTAATTTTTCACATTTAAAAAATTTGGGGAGGCTGGAATGGTGGCTCAGTGGTTACAGAGCTTTACTGGCATGTGCGAAGACGTGGGTTTGAACTCCAGCTCCACGTACTCAGAGCAACGAAAACCACATGAAAAACTAAAAAAAATTGATTCTCTCTCTCTCTTTCACTGCCCCTCTCACTTTTTAAAAAAATTGTGCATAATCTTATCCTGAGTAAAATAATGAATAAGTAATCAAAAATTTCAGGCAATATGGATGGCTAATACAGGTATGGTTTTAGGTATTGTTACAATTGTACCTAATAGGTATAAATATAATCATAACCATAGGTTTACTACAGGTATAGAAGATACAGATATAGATATAGTATAGATGAAGTATCTATGTGTGAATAGCTGATTTCTAGATATAAAATACAAATATAGAATTAAGTATAGATATTTATATAAGTACATGTAAAGAGCAAAAGAGAGAGACTTCCCACTAGCATTTACACTGTGCCAAATGTTTAGAGAATTATTCTCTGTGCATTACAATGACAAGCTTCTTAATTCTCCTAATAAATCTATAAAAGCTCTAATCTATAAATCTATAAAAAGCTCCTTTAGAGCTGATGAAACCAAAGGAAAGACAGTATATTAGTTTTCTTTGTCCCAACGAATAACTACAAAGTAAGAGGATTAAAACATTAGCAGCTCATTCTCTCTCCATTCTGTAGGTCTGAAGTCCAAATTCAGGATCATGGGGATAAATCAAGATGTTATTAGAGTTGCACTCACTCTGGGTTTTAGGGGTCATGATCCCTCACCTTTTTCCAGCTCCAGGTGGCTATTCCAGTACTCCTTGCCTGGTGGTGGTATTGTCCAGTTCCCCTCCACCTTCACCTTACCTCCCTCTGCGTTTCTCCTATGAAGACACTTGGAATTACCATTATTGCCTGAGTGTGAATTCCAGGTGAAGCTCCCCATTTCAAAATCCTTCACCACATCTTCAAGGATTTCTGTTCCCTTATTAAGTAGCATTCATAAGTTCTAGGAATTAGGAATTAAAACTTTTGGGTGACTTTTATGTAGTTTTCTCCTACAGATAAATTTATAAAAGATTGCACAGTTTGTAATTTGTGGAGCCTTTAAGATACTCAGTATATAATTCTGTATATATGTGATTCTTATTGCTAAACACTGCCAAACACTGATTTCTAGTGTAAACTGATTCTAAGAGGATGGAACATTTTCATGTCACAAATAAACTAGGCTTAAACTTTATCCATTTCATTAGAGTACAGGATCATTAAAAACTCACCTTTATCTCGGAATAATTTGTTTTCCATTACATTTTAAAAATGTTGTTTTGAGATTTATGCTCAAAATATTTAACCATTGCTAACTGCTTCCACAGAAAATCATCATAATTTTGTGGTTGTTAGGACCAAACTCTGACATATGAATCTACTGCTTAAAAATTCATGTTTGAGTCCTTCTATGGCACCATTACAGAATAATACAAATTCACCAGAATTTATTTTAATATTTTAAAATTTATCTGAAATGCACATTTTGATTCTAACAGAAAGCACTTTCTTGTTTACTTTGTGAATAACTGCTTCATGTGCCTTGGGAACTTTTACAGAATTTCTTACACATTTTATAGTAATAAAGACGAGCTTGTATAATAGAAATATATTTGTCAAGATAACCCAATGAATGAAACAAACCACTTAATGTCAAAGGAGTTATTTTCTGTTGTTCTGGCATTTAAAATTGTTATTTGAGGGTATTTTAATATTTATTTTCCCTGAATCCACTGAAAATACTTCAAAAACCAGATGCTTCCTTCAAACTCTTGCAAAAGAGAAGTACTACAAAGAACCTACTGTTGTCGTTATTTAAATTCCTCAGTGACAGTGCTGTGATGAAAATTGCTCAGAGTACAAACTTAGTTAATTTGATTCTGTGTAGGCAGTCTGATATTAATTATAAGGTATGGCACAACTACCACCTTCTGGATGGATTGCATAATCAACTGAATAATACTTTTCATACATTTAAAGAATTGAGTTGTGTGTTAGGTATTTCAAAATGTTACTATTTGTCAGTTTGTGTATGTGTGTGTGTGCTCACATAGACATTGGAATAAAGCTTTTAAAAAACTTGTAAATACAGCATAAATTGAGTGACAACCTGAAGCTATGGAAATACAGTTCACAAAGTATGATTGATTTACTGGCTCTCCATTAATTACAGGGTGCGGGATCTTGGGCTATATAGTCAGATGCTCAAGACACATTCTCTAAATGCATCCACTGTTGCTGTCGCAACATCTGGCAACCGCAAGGAAACCCAGGTATTTATGGAAATAAAGCTATAAACACATACTCTATCATCTGAAACTGAAGATGACTGTTTCAATTCCTTTTGTCTTTGGATAGAGTATCAATTTGATTAGAGGCCTTTCCTCTCATTCCAAGGATTCAAGGCACAGAACAATTAGAGGCCAATACATCACATGTCTAAATAGTTAGGACATAAGATGCTATTCTGTTAGATAAAAATGTATCTTCCCTCCTATATTGACTCACATGCTTTCCAAATAACCTAGGAGTCACAATGAAACTGAAAATTTTCCAAGTCCTTGGAATTCCTGTCTTTGCTCGAATCTTCTCTTCTTCTTCCCATCAATAAGTTCATCCTACCGTGATAGACCATGCATATACACAAGTGGTCTTTCTAACCAACCTGCCAAACTTTCATTCATACTTCACGGCAAAAGATCCCACCCCAGCCTTGGCCTTTGAAGTTTGCAGGTGCATACGAGGGTAAAGGGGCTCTCCTTGGGCCTGGCCTTGGAAAGAGGAGAGGAAAGACCATGAGAAAATATGAAACCTTTGAAACCTGGACTCCTAGGGTTCTGGTTTCCTCAAGCACATTATAGGAAGGTGTGACTGTGAAGTACACTTGTGTTCAGAGCCACTTCAACTCCTAAACCCATGGGAAGGGCTACTCCTGGAGAAGAATCAAAGCAGGGATTTCTCTACAAATGCTGTAGGAAGAAAGAGGTTCATAACCTTGACATAGGTTCTTCTGATGCAATGTAGATACA
This sequence comes from Aplodontia rufa, assembly GCA_004027875.1. Lineage (NCBI taxonomy): Eukaryota > Metazoa > Chordata > Mammalia > Rodentia > Aplodontiidae > Aplodontia > Aplodontia rufa. The sequence goes on along the minus strand of PVKS010014586.1, from coordinate 22,492 downwards.
GTGAGGGACATTCTGTTGATCCAGCTACCTCTCCCTACTCTGCTGTTCCAAGTTAAATTCCTCATTTTACCAGCATTTAATAAGGATACAAGTTGTGGAGGTGAAGCATAGAGAAGTCTTGATTTTCAACATCTCTAGTAGTTGACGATTTGGGTGGGAGTATTATTCTGCTTCACGCTGCCATAACAGAATATTACAAATTGAGGATGGAAGTCACCTTTTTCATTGCTGTGACCAAAAGATCTGACAAAAGCAATCAGAAGAGGAAAAGTTTATTTGGGGGCTCAAATGTCTCAGTCAATGGATGGCTGAACCTCATTGCTCTGGGCAGGAGGTGAGGCAAAACATTATGACAGAAAGGAATGGCAAAGGAAAGTAGCTTAGGACATAGCAATCAGGAGATATGGAGAGCTCTCCAATCACTAGGGACCAAATATAAACCCCAAAGACATGCTTCCAGGGACGCACATCCTTCAATCACACCCTGCTTATCTGCTGCTGATCCCAGTCGGTGGATTCGTCCACTGATTAGGTTACAACTCTCATCATCTGATCATCGTCCCTCTGTGATTCTTACATGGTTTCACACATGAGCTTTTGGGGAACATCCATATTTATAACGCTGAGTGACTTAAACAACATCAATTTATTTTTTCACAATTCTAAAGGCGAAGAGTCCAAGATCAAGGGGCTGGTCAGGTTTATTTTTCATGGGACCTCTGTTCTTGGCTTACAATCATCTTATTATATTCTCAGATGGGCTTTTCCCTCTGTACACACACTTCTTGTATCACTTCCTGAGGACCCCAGTCTAATTTTATTAAGTCCCCATTCTTATGATTTCACTGGATCTTAGTTGCTTCCTTAAATTCTCTATCTCCAAATAAAGTCGAATTAAAAGTTTTGGGGAAGGAACAGAAATTCAGTCTATGGCAGCAGATAACATAGACACCAACCAACATGCAAATACCAATTAAATGCCAGATACCAAGGACCATGCTAGGTGCTCTGGAAGATAAAGGAACTAAAGGACTTTAGCTTTATCCTCTTAATTCCTTGCACACCTACCACCAAGCACTGCCTGATGGACCATCATAACGCTTTAATAACTTAAAGCTGTTAACTTAAATAAAGTTGCTTAAAGGTTTTTGCCTTCTCAATAATGTTTTCTCCTTGATTTACCCTAAATTGTTTTCTATCTGTCCCATAACCCATAAGAAATAACAATAAAAACAGTCCCTGCTATATGTCCTCAATTAAGAGAGCAAATGAAGCCTAGAATGTGCAAGGTCTTTATTTCCACCACTGCCAAATTATCAGTGCAATCATATAAAGGAGGTATGGTTGCCCTACTTGATAGAGGTTTCATTTGAGATTGCATAAGTTTTCCAGTAACATTTAAAGCCCCAGTTTGTCCTCTTATTTTGGCTCATATAATGAAATGCCATTGACTGAGTAGCTCATAATAGAAACCACCTTCTCACAATTCCAGAGGCTGGGGCTTCCAAGTTCCAGATGCTGGCAGGTGCTGTTTCTGCTGAGGCCGTGTACTGCTTTGTGTATGGTTCTCTCTCACTACCTCCTCACGTGGTCAACAGGTCCAGCTACTTCTTTGCCATCTATTTATACAGGCACTACCCTCATTATGAGGAAGGAGCCCTCACCAACCAGTGGTTCCCAAACACCATCACCATGAGAGTCAGGATTTCATATGACTATTTTTCATGGGATTACAACAAGATGTCATCATTGTGTCTTTTAGAGTTAGCTCCAATGTAGGCAGACCAAGATCTGCCCTTTTCTCAAGCTCAGGATTTTCTTAGACAAAGTAGAAAGAATTCATTGCATTATGCCACTGAGATTCCCAAATCCTTAAATTGATTAATGGATTTTACCAGAGGTACCCCACAAAACCCATACCTCTGCATTCTTGAATTAATGATGCCAAAACAATTTGTGTTGTGGTTTGAACATGGGCAGTGTCTGCCATCCATATATACAGGCTTGGTCCCCAGGTGCTGTAGACCTTTGGGGAAGATATGGGGTATCATGGAATGCTTTTAGGCACACCCTGAAGGAATTTGCGGGATTCCATTGATCTCTCTCTAACTCTCTCCTCCCTAGTTCAAAATGTGAGCATGTGCTGCAACATGTGCTCTGTCATGACCCCTATAGCCTCTCCAACAGCCCAAAGCAAGGGGCTGCCTAATCTTGGGCTTCAACCTCCAGAATTATGAGCCCTCTGTATTTCAAAAGAAGCTTGTGTCAGGCCTTTTGTGGTGGTAAGGCAAAGGGTCTGAGATACCTAGCTTAAAAACATCACATAGACATACATCTAAGATCAAATTCGTGTTTTAGCCACATGATTCCATAGATGGACCTTTCCTGCTCCCTCCTCCCCCAGTACAAACACGCAAATGGTCCTGTTGCCTTGGGTGGACTTTTTTCTTTTCACCAAGTCCTGCCACCACGTGGCAATTCATGGAAGAAGGAAGTCTTCCTAAAGTGCAGTAAGAAACATTTAAGTTCTGATAATTATGATCAAAATAATTAACAAGAAGGAAACCCCTAAAACATAAATTGATTGAATGATGAATATTACTTTGTTCTTTTATGGTAGTGTTATGAACTTCTCATTACTACATCCTATCGTTGCTGATCAGAAAAGAGAGAGAGAGAGAGAGAGAAACTAACCAGTTTGGAAGCCAGTCACTGCTCCAAACACTGGCACAGGAGGGAGGCTTTACAACAGCTGTCTTCCAGGGCAGTTTTATTGATGGGTTGGAGCTGCATCTGGGCCTGGGTTTTCAGAGGAGGCTGCTGTTCTAATTTGCTTAGAGTGTCTCTCTTGTGGAAGCCCTTTTCCGTTGACAAATCCTCAGCTTTCATTTGTTAACTAAGAAGCAATGAAAGTGAAAATTCCTCTGAGCTATTTTCATAACCTCAGAATATAAAGCCAATCAATTACACCAACACAATAACCTTTATTAAATGTTATGTAGTTAAAATGGTCGAAATAAATGTAATCGCACAAAACATGGTTTCAAAAAAATTTGAAAAATTTACTAAATAAATTGAACCCTTTAAAGATAGATTCAGTAATAGGAATAATATCTGTTTCAGGGGTGTTAATGTTATAAACACTATTATTATTATTACTGCTTACAAGTTGAGCAGGGCATAATAACATAAAAAAACTTTTTATTACTTTGTTGTCCTGCAAGTTGTATTTCTTAATTTTGTTGCTTTTGTAATATTTGAGAATCAGGATAATTTTCACAGAAAAAATTAAGCTATCCAACTAAGTACTCTTTGGGAATGCGAATGATAGGAAATTGCATTAAACTAATTAAGAATTATACTAAGCAGATTCAATATGGACATGTTTCATAGGTATTTATGCTAAATTATGATAATGAATAAACTCTTACATTTTATTAAATAGATCACTTAAAATTTGTTTGTGTGTGATACTCTCAGTGTCATGCAGTTTGACTTGGCTGTTCCAAACTGTGAGTTGAGTTGGCAAGACATTGAGTGTAAAATATGAACAGTGTGGTTCAGAATGTATATAGTGCAAGAACTTCAGTCATTAAACCTGCAAAGCCGGCACAGAAAAAAAAATTAGTGGTCATTTTTGTGGACAGAACTTTTGAGGCCTAATTAAAGAAGAATGTTCAAATGAGGTGGGGATGAGATATAGTTGTCCCCAAGCTTAGTCCAAGTTATGCCTCCATCAAGGCAGAATGCCTTTTGGTTTGCTAAGGGCATGCTTCCCCCCAACCCCACCACTGCATTTCATTTTATCTGGGCTCTTGGTATCAGTGGCACAGAGAAGTACAGTGAGTTTTAGGCACAAGGATGTTGCGAAGGAAGTCTGAACACTCAAATATTTATAAGAAAAACTATGTGTCACTCTTGAAATTCGTAATTTGTGTGTGTGTGTTTGAAGGTGGGTAGTGTAGGGGTGGGGAGACTTGTCTAAAGACTCACAAGCTCATGATTTTATTTTGTTTTCTAGGATGGACCCATGTTTGGGAGGGATTTTAATGTTTACAACAGAAGAAGAAGTTTGAGGTAGGGGGTCAGAGAGAACTATACTGAATGCATCTGAATTTTGGAGGGGTGCTGAGAACCCTAGAAGCTCACATGTGGAGCCCCTCGACAGGTGCATACATGCATGCCACACACAGACACACACATTAGTAAAGTGAAGTAAAAAATGTGGGATTTGCTACGAGACAGATCTGTATACACAACCCAGAAACAGCACAAATTTATTTGTATTTTCCTATATTCAATAAGTGAACGGGAAAATATATCAAGACAAAGGAATATAAATCATCAATAAAATTTGAGCCATTAATCTATGGAAAGATCTCAGGGAGAGTTTATATGCATATTTCTGAGAAACAGAACCCACTATGTAAATGCTACATTGTTTTAATTCTACCCATACTACATTTTAGTAAAGCTAAGACTGTAGAGAAAGTAAAATGGTTAGTGTATGCTGATCAGGATGTTACTAGGCTGTGGGAGAAGAGGGGAAGTCTAGTGGATTTTCAGAACAGTGAAACTGGGACTTGAGCAGTATCTCAGTGGTTGCGCGCTTGCCTGGTATGTGCAGGACACGGGTTTGAATCCCAGCACCATGTACACAATGAAATATAAGACCAACGAAAGCCACGTGAAAAACTAAATAAAACTGATTTTCTCTTCCTCTCATTAAACATTTATCAAAACCCAGAGAATGTAGAGCACCAGGAGGGAAACCTAATGTAAACTATGAATTTTAGTTAACAACAATGTATCAGTTATCAAAATAGACCACACTGATTGAAAATGCTAATAATAGAAACAAAACAATGGGGAGGGCATATTCTTGAGGGGGTGTACAGAACTCTGAAATTTCTGCTCATTTCTTATGAATTTAAAACTGCACTAAAAATGAAGTCTATTTTTAAAAACTAAAATAAAATCAGCTGCTGTCTGGGTGGAGAGGCTATGGAATAGGCTACTGGTAGTTCCTTCATAAGGAAAAACCAAAACAAAGAAATTAAAGACGAAAAACCTCCACAACTAAAAATTATGAGCAACAGAGAGGTTGATGTGTAGCATTTGAGTCTGGTTCCCCCTGCTCCTGATGTCCACATTCATGTCTGACCTTTGGTAGTTTTATTGTTCAACCCTTACTAAAATTCTGGGAGTCAGTATATTAGTTCCCTCTTCCTCAATTTGCCTCCAAAAATCATTCATTTTCTTTTAATCTACAGCTAACAGTGCTAGCACAATTGGAGATTGCAGAGTAACTTGTGCATTTATAGTAGGATTCTCTCCCTTGAATCCTCAGATTCAAGTAGGCAGATGAGTGATCTTCTACCTCCTACTACCTTGTATATGTTAAGTAAATTTTAATCCTAACATGGTCCTACATAGAAACATGTAAGACAGCACACCCTTAACATTTGAGTGCACATAAAACCACATAAAACAAAATATGAGGCAAATTTCAGGAGAAAAAATGTTTAGGAAAAGTTATAAAATTAAGTATCAGCTTAGATCTATTGTGCAACACATGTTGTTTGAGAGCAGATGTTGACATAGTTTGAAAGTTGCCCTAATTGTACGTGAACACCCCAGAACTTTTTTTGCAAACTTAAGCTGCACAGAGTCATTTGCTTTTTCCGTTTCTAAAAAGTCCAGATGCCTGGTTCCAGTATCACTAGCCGTCCTCCCAAGTCACGGTGTTGGGTAATTGTTTCAATGTGTTTCCTCTGGGTTGTCAATCTTTGATCCTGGCATCAGTGTTAGAAAAATTTTAGGTTTCTGCAAAAGATCACACATAAATATTGAAAGGTGCTGCCTACTGATTTCAAAAATTTAGATTTTTTTCATATTGATAAGGTTCATAGATTCTATTCTGCACATAGATAGAAAAACACAGGTGATATGTTTCTGATCTTTAAATATCCTTCACTCTACTCTTCAAGTATTAAATCAGCTGTGGAGTGTCTGTGTTTCTTCTTTTATCTCATGTTTTAAAGAGAGAGGGACAGTGTGAGAGACAGAGAGATGGAGAGACAGAATCAATTTTTATTTAGTTTTTCATGTGACCTTCCTTGCTCCAACACTTCGCTGTGTGCATGGTGCTGGGTTTGAATTTGTGTCCTCATGCATGTCAGGCAAGCACCATAACCAATGAGCCACTGTTCCAGTCATCTTATCTTATATTTTTAAATGATTGTGTTTTTATTAGAGGGCTGCCAAACCTAACAATGAGGAGATAAGTTATATGGTTTTAAAAGCATTTTGTACTCCATATGCAGTTGCAAGAAATCATCTTCCTTCATTATTCATCTTCTCATAGGATTTTCAAGCTGTATTCTTATGGAGATATTCTCCAGCATTTTCACATAATTAGTGTAACCTCGACCTTGATGTTCAGAGAAATTTGTAACTAAAAATAATATTTTGATTCTGTAAGAATACTTTATTGTGCTTAGTTGTATAAGTGAATAAAACCAGGATTCATTATTTTTACAAGGGGGTCATTTAAAAAATACACTTTACAAAAATAATGTATAACAAGTGTCATGTCGTAATGCATATGGTTTGGAAAAATGCTGAAATAGCTATTTTCAGATGAGTAATGGTAACAAATTGACTGGAGTATTGTAGTTGATTCAAAGTACTTCAGAGTATCTTCACATAAATCACATATTTATTTATCACAATAGGGTTTTTCACTTCTTGTCATTTACAAATGAAAGAAAAATAAAGATCAGGAATTTAAGTAACTGAAGTGCTCAGTCAGACCAACAAGTGCATTAGGTCTTTGCTTGGACTTGAACCACCTTGCTCTACCGTTACATTCAATGCATACTCGACTGGGCCACAAGGACATTGACCAATCAGCAAAGATTTGTTGGATACAGAATATTGCAGAGGATTCCATTGTGTGATAACATGACTCACACTTTTATCAGGGTTTTTTCAGTCTAGTAAAAGAATGATACCTGTGATACCTGTAAGTAACACATGAAAACATAATAACAATAATAATAATATTAATAAATAATAATAACAATTCATCAAAGACTAACATAGGCTTACATTATATTCCCTCCACTCCACTTCTGGGTATATACCTAAACAAATCAAAACAGCAACTCAAATATTCATCTACAAACATTTGTCGGAGCATTGTTCACAATGTCCCAAGTAACTATTGACAAATGAATTGATAAACCGAATGTGGAATATGCATACAATGAAATACCACTCCATCTCAATAAGGGGATTCCAACATGTGCCACAGCACAGACGAATCTGAAGACTTCACACTAAGTGAAATAGTCCATTATAAGAAGACAGATATTGCGTGGATGTCACAGACTGGTGTGAGCTTCCTAGAGTACAATGGTGGCTGTGTGGGCCAAAGGTTGAGGAGGAGGAGGATTAGTGCTGAGCAGTTATGAAGCTCCAGTCTGGGAAGAAGAGTTCATGAGATCAGTCACATAACAGTGGAATGTACAAAGCACTGACACAAGGACAAGACCAAGGATGTGTCACATATGGTCTCATGTAGTCCCAGTAACAACACTGAGGAGAGACTATTAGAGAAGAGGAAGGGGAGAAGGAAGGGCAATATGGTGGTATGAATATGCCAAAATGATACTCATTGTTCTGTATAATTAATATGCACTCTTCTGTATAATTAATATGCACTCTTAAGAAAACCCCTGAGAAGGAGGTATCATTATTTTCCACATTGCACATCAGCAACTGTCGTTCAAAGAGTTTGAAAACTTTGTTGAATATTATTCAGCTAGCTGGCAGAACAGCTAGCAGGTGAGGAGAGTGTCCTTTAACCTCAAACCAGACATCACCTCTGTGTTTTACCATTTACTGATAACACATTGACACTATCATACCAGGGCTTCTGACTTTCAACCCTTGCTTGGGGTGCCATCTGATAGGTAATTGGTTTCGCTTCAGATTTTAATGCTCCTTCGAATGAAATGTCTGTTTTCTTTGGGTTATCCTGTGCTTTTAAGTGCCATCAAATTTACTAGGATGTATCTGAAAAAATGTTTTATACTACATGCTGGTAACAGAACTTTGTGGATCAATAGCTTTGTAAGTTTTACAAACATCCTAGGTATTATCTTTTCAAACGATTCTTCTGTTACAATCTGTCTTTTACCAATATACCAATATTTATGAATCACTTCAGTGTTAGAGTCATTTACCATAACCCAAAAATTAATATTTATTTTCCATATTTTACTTCCATGTTTTAATCTATCAAGTTGTTATTTCTTTTTTGTTTGCTTTCTGTTTTTCCTGGTCTTTTAGTTCACTCATCTTTCTGTCTTTTCTTCCACTGAGGCTAACATTCTCAATTGAGTTTTTAATTTTAGTTGTCTTTTCAGATGTAGAATTTGTTTATTTTTATAGATTTTATTTTAAAATAAAATCATTCATTGTTTCTTCTATTATCATACATATATTAACTGCAGTTATGCATAACTGTGGGTCTGTTATCTACGGTAAGTCTACTTCTATTTCCTGCTTTTTCTCTTGCTTCACCCTTTATCTCATCTTCTGGTGTACCTGATCTTTTTAATGACAATTGGGCACTGTTTATGACACAGTGAAGAAATAATTTCAATCCTTGGACGATATAGTGTTTTTTAGATAAGGTTCTGTTCTGCCTCAGATAATCACAGCATCTTTGCCCAGTCTGGAATTGAGCTGATTTGAAGGTAAGTCCTCTTTGCAAGGATTTGTAGGTCTTGAGTGTCAACTGATTCCTACCTCATCCCATCTGAAATCCTGGACTTTTTGTCAAAGCTATGCCCTTTGAATTTCTAAATTCTGATTCTTGTCTCCACATTTCTCTGAGACAGGAAAAAATGTTTATGGTAATAACTGATATTGTTAATTAATAATTCACTAGTACACACACATCTATCTCCTAAAGCAGCTCCTAGCATTGAATAGGGCAAATAAGATGTCAACAAAACAGATAAAATAATTTGAGTTAAAAATATTTAGTTCATTATGTATTTGATTGCAGTAATAATCAGTGGGAGATAAATACTAAATACTGTCCAGAAGTTTTTGATAGACTGTCTTTCCACATCCTGCAGACAAAGATTGGATGCCACTCACCCCTATTTCCACCTTGGTGATCTAGAGTTTTCTGCTAGTCTACTTTGTGATATGTCTTTTAACCTACTGATGTAACTGAGCTCCAGACCCCAAGCCAGATTGCATACTCTGGTTTATTGTTTTTTTTTTTCTTTTTGTTTTGTTTTGTTTTAATTTCCAAGCCTCCTGAATGACTCTAGTTTTCAATTGGATGGAAACTTGTGTTTGTTTGCTTAACATGCCACGACAAAATACTGTAGAATTAAGCAAGAGAAATGTAGCTCCTTGCAGTTGTGAGGGCTGCATGTTTGACATCAAGGCATCATGGTTGGTTTCTGGTGAGAGCTGTCTTCCTGGCTTGCAGATGGCCACTGCCTTGCTGTGTACCAGATGGCAGACTGATGCCATCATGACTGCCCCTCTCTCATGACCTCTCAAAACCCACTCAACTTTCAAAGGCCCATCTCCTAATATCCTCACACTGCAAATTAAAACTTCAACACAGAAATTTCACAGGTACCCAAGGTTTTAGTCCATAACAAACCTTGTATTTTTTTATTCTAAATCCCTGATGGTAAAACTATACGATGTCATATATTTTGTGAATCCTTATCCAGTATGTGAGTTTCATAATTCTACACATTGGGTAATGAATATGCTTTAATCAAAAGGTAGTCTCATGGGTTACAGTGCTTGTCTGGCATGTGCTCATGGGTTCAAACCCTAGCACCACGTACACAACAAACTCTCAGAGCAACAAATGCCACATGACAAATTAAATAAAATTGATTCTTTTTCTCTTTACTCTCTCTCTCTCTCTGTGTCTCACTCTCCATTTCTCTTTTTTTTAAAAAAAAAATAAGTTAGTCCTATGGGTCAACATGGTTGATAGCAGAATGTATGAAAAATAAAAAAAACTCATAATAACCAGAATGAAGAAAAAGAGAAAAGAAAACAAACTTTTAGTAGCCCCATGTCAGCTGCCTATTGTTTATAACATAGATCCCAATTCTTCCCCTTGGAATACAAGGCTCTAAACAATGATTTCTCATTTTCAATTATGTTAAGATTATGCTTGCAATTTTTTTTTATATTGGCTCAATTTCAGACAGGCACATCTTATGTAGTTGTCTAAAACCAGGAAAATCCTAAAAAACATTTCTCTAGACTCTGAAAAGATTTTGTTTAAAAAATTTCAGGTAAGCATAAAAACTTTTACAAAGCCCTCTGAAGGAATTATAAGAAATTGCGTATTAGGCAGTATCTACATTCCAAATACCCTCATGTGAAAACTAATTCTCATATTTTATTAAAAGAAAGACAGATGTTAGAATTTAGGTTTTCAAGGATTATTCACCAATGTCCATTTAATATGAATATTTCATATATTTAATAGATCATGTGTGAGGACTATGTCTATGTATTTTTCATGAAGTGAATTTTTAGATTTCCAATTTCTTTTGTTTATTGATGGTCCATATCTCCGGAAACAGGAAAGACACAGAGGTATTTAATATACTGATGATAAACCTAGGGATAGTTTCTTACGCTGGTTGACAATTAAGGAGAAGTATATATCTTTGGACTCTTACTCATGCATACGCCCAACATCAACATCAAAAAGCAAAAAAATGTTGCTTTTCTCTTTCACTCTGGAATTTCCTCTTCTACCTGGCGTATGTATGCCCCATAACACCTATTGCAGCTCCAAATTTGAATAAGCTTTTCCTATTTGACTCTTTCTCCTGTTTATCTCTCCAGGGTCTCTCAGCCATAGCATGACTCACATTATGGGTTGTGTACTTTGTCATTGCGGAAACTGTCCTATGCGCTTCTGGGTATTCAAAGGCATCCCTGACCTGTACCCACTAGAAGTCAAGAACACAAGACCTTTCCTAGTTGTGACTTTAAAAAATGTTCCCACACACTGTCAAATGACAACTGGGAAGGAACATCACCCCCAACTGAGAACCACCAATTTCAACAAATCTCTTACATAACCTAATTGCTCTGCATATTTGACAGAGCTGGCAAGCCTAAAGTCACTTGGGCCAGCTGCTTACTCCTTGCAAACCTTTGGACTGGTTCACAAAAAATAGAATAAGAACAGTGGATCTCACCAGGTAGTGTTGTGGGAGTGTTTTTCTTTTAGAAAGAACAACAGGCAAGCTGACAGAATGACCAATATCTCTAGCATGGTACAGAATAGTTTTCACCAACTGGGAAAATTGAGTTGATCAGGATGAACGTAATTGGCAAAACCTGCTTTCTCATGAGGAATCTTGACATTGAAATGATGCCATTTGTGGGTGCATGATTTTATCTTCGGGACTTCTTAATCTGAATTGTAATGCTGCGGATGATCATAGGTTAATAACCAATAAGACGGGAGTTTAATGTATGACAACGCAGAGTTTGATTTTCCTTTTCAGTTTCAGTGAGGGAAAAAACAATTCCAGAATTCAATGGATCTGTGTGGTACTAAGAGTTCAATTCTCCAAGCAGCTTTTTAGGAATTAGGGAAATCTGGATTGCATTTTAAGAGTAGGAAATCCAACTTAATACCTTTAAATTCAAACCAGTAGTCTAAGTGAATCCATTTTCCCAAAGTTTAATTCCTCAATCAAGAGCATTTAAACAGCATTGTGGAAATCTGTGGAAAACAGGTAACAGTTTTAGCTCCTTCTGAGTCCAGATACTTGGTGAGAACTTTAATAGCTTCATTGCTGTTAATCCTTACAGTGTTTATTGCCTCCCACCATCACCACTACCCGCGAAGGCAAAGGCTTCCACCCAAAGTCTTCAAGCTTGGAATGAATAGCACTGTGGTTCAAATCCAAGTCCCTTTGTCATGACAGCTACTGGCTCTGGCCTGCCATTCTGCCTCCTGTGATGGTGGGCTACTTAGGAAGGAGAGGGGAATCTTTCCTATGGCATTTCAGTGCAGGAGAGCAACATCTGAGGTAGATGAAGCAATTGTTTTTCCTGCTATCTGTAGAGAGGCACACTTTACATGCTTCTCCTAAGAGGAACAGGTCCTAAAGATTCCTAACGCTAACAAACTGTTACTGGTTTGATTACTGAGCCTAAATAAGCCCATTCAAGTAACTTACTGATGATGCATGAAATAATATCATTCTGCTACAGTGCATGGAGCTTGCAGGGAAACTCATGAGCTCAGAAAGAGTAAGCACTTATACTTCTGATCCCAAAGAATTATCATCTATTTCTCACTTGCCTTCAATATGCTGGACTGTACGCCAGGAGTTTGGGCTACAGAATTATACAAGCATAATCTCTTTACCAGTTTCTAAGGGTGCTGTATGAAATCATCATGAGATGGCTTAAGACCACACAAATTTATGTTATATCAGTTCTTCAGGAACTAAATGGGAAATTGATGTATAAGCAGGACTATGCCCTGAAGGTGACAGGTTGAAAGGGCCTGCTCCCCTCTTCCAGCTTCTTGGAACTCCAATTGTTACTTGGCTTGTGGGCATATCGCTCTCATCTCTACTTCTGACTCTACAAGTCCTTTTCCTCTGTGTCTTTTCTTGTCTGTTATGAGAACATGTGTCATTGAGTTAAAAACCACTCAGATAATTCAGGACGATCTTATATGTGAATCCTTGATGTGATCGTATGTGTAAACACCCTTTTTTAACCAAGTAAGGTCACATGATACGGAGTGAAGACTGGTGTGTTTTGGGGGGGCTAATCATGTCTGTATAAAAAGTGGGTAAGTAGAGGATAAAGAGGACGTGTGATTATAAACAGGAGAGAGCAGTGAACACAGGATAGTCTCTCACCCGAAGGAGCGTGCAGAGAAACTGGAGGGGTCTGCAGGCGGACGCCTGCGCCTCAACCCTGTGTCCGACCACAGTCAGCATAGGGAGTAGTGGGGACAGAAAAGGAGTAAAACCTATGCCATCTGGAGGGAATTCAAGAAAGGCTTCATGGAGAAGCTAGGTCTTGAGCTTGGTCTTGAAATAGGAGAATACAAACACAGGAAGGAAGAAAAGAACCGAAGCTGGGCTTCTGAAGCTGATGCAAGGCGCTGTGTCCGTGGCCTGCAGATGTGTTTTGTTTGGCCCATGCCGTATTTGCCTACACCGTGTTTAAAAATTAATTGAATTAGTTGTCAACATTTAAATCCTGGAACATTTCACACAATAATGTGGATTTCCTGCTACTTTTGAAAAAAAGAAAAAAAAAAGGAAGAACTAGCAATTTGGGGCCTGCGTTAGTTAGCATATGACAAAAGTCAGCTGGAGCTGAGCAGAGAATTCCTTTCGGATGGGACAACGGCCGAAGTTTTAAAATATCCTTACAGCCTCTTCTCTATATGTTAGAAGGAGGTCAGGTGTCAAGTCCCATTCGTTGCTGTCACTGTTGCTGCTCGGTTGTGCTGTCTTCTCTGTGTTGATGTAGGACGAATGGCAAATAGTACTTTCACCCATGTCTCTGGAAAAAGCGAGTAAGTAGAGGATAAAGAGGACTTGTGACCGAAACGGGAGAAAGCAGGCTGAAACATGCAAGAGAAGACACTCTTGTCTTCAGCAGGCAGCGAGTCAGGGCTGCAAATAGACGCTGCATATGCTCTGTGCTCACTTTGTTCATGTAGCTGGGCCTTTTGCACCTGTGGGCATTTGGATTGCAACCTCTGCGTTTGCACCTTGGTTCTCTATCAGTAATAAGAGAGGTTCCAAACAGAGAAACTGTGACCTACTGGAGCCCTCTCTGCTATCTCACATGAACATGGAACTCATGTTTGGAAGAAACTGGAGCTGTTTGGCTGGGGGCCAAGAAATGTTTAGGGATTTGACTATTCTGTTCTTTCAAAAACTTGGCCTGTTAAATAAAATGAACCCATTTGATACTCACATCATACTGTATGTGCCCCAAATCCCATAATATCCCTACACAGTGGGATGACTAATGACAACACATAGCCACACATTGCTCTAGGTCCAAGAAAATGAGCTCCTGCTACAGGCTACAGATGGGGGTGGGTGGTTTTAGATGAGAAATGTTCAACTAAATCTTATAATTGGATTACTAGGAAATTTGTTCTTTTTCTTAAAGAGTAGAGACTGGTAACTCATAGTAAGATCTTTTACTTACATAGTTTGTAATATGACAATAATCAACATCATTTTCCTAAACTTGATTTTTGTATGGTGAGACTTGGGAACTGCCATTTTACAAATGTCAATGTCATTATTCAGTGATTAGTAAGCAGTGACCTTGCTAATACAGAAAGAGGAGAAGGCACTCTATTCCATCATGAAATGGTTGTTCTGAAATAGAAAGCACTGAATCTTTAACAACAAATTGAGATACTAAAAATTCCAAAATTATTTTTAAATCTTAAGGCTCAAATTTTCAGCCTAATTTTGTTTTAAAGTGCTGGTATATCCTCGTAAATTCATAGAATTTGGATTTTCACAAATTCCCACACAAAACAAACAAAGTGCTAGAAATATTTGTTAAAAAAAAGTGTCATGATAAGGTATTTTCATGAGCTTCAAAATATGGGAAGATGCCAAGAAACAACCAATACCACAAGACTCTCCTGTTATGGCTGGGTACCCTGGTGGGGGCCTGGCAACAAAACTGAACTCCGGAGGCACTTTGCCCACTGAAAGCATGGGTGAGCACCAGGCCCCTTGGAGAATTTAGACTCAAGTAGTCCATACTCTGTGACATCCAGGAACTGAGTAGCTGGGGAGCTGTTACAGTGCAGGGAACACTGAGGAACATGCTGTGAAGAGAAGAAACATCAAGCAGTATAGGATAGATAAAAGAAAGTAGAAGTGACCCACATAACAGTGGAAAAAGGGAACAGAGCCAGGCAAATTCAGGAAACCAAGCCATCGTATTTTAGATGATTCAATAAAAAACAAAATGGAAAAATCTGACTATGACTCTGTCTATAAGATTTTTAAATTAAATGTACATAAAAAGGAGGAACATTAATTTCTCAGGTAACACCTCATACAGAGGTATGACATCAGGAAAAAGAATAAGGAACAAATTAATGTTTCTAGAAATCATGAAGACATACCAGGTAAATATGCTAAAAAGCAATGATATAAGGTATAGTGGTCAAAACAAGCTAGAAGACAATAGAAATTCATACAAGGATGACAACGTAAATCATAATTTTACAAAAGGAAACCACAGAGGTGAGATGAAATTGGTCAACAAAGAATTAGAAATGAATTTTTTTTCAGAAATAAATAAAATTCTATAAAGAAAATTAGGCATTAAAAATGCCATCATGACCCATAAAAGGTTAAAAAAAGAAAACAATAAGAAGAGAAAGGGACTAAAATTATTCAAGAGTGGAGAAAATACTGAAAGTAGAAAAAGAAGATTCAAAAGAGAGACAAAAGAAGTCCCCCAAAAGATAAATGAGGAGGGGGCAAGAGAAGAAATACTAAATGCAGCAGTTTAAGAAAACTTTTCTAAAGTTAAAGAACTGAGAAAGAGAGAAAGTCATGCAATTGTCGAAAGCATTCGCTGTGTGTCAACTCAGAAAATCAACAGCAAGGCACTTTCTAGATACTTATGATAGAGAAAAATTATTCAAAAAAGACAAAACTGCACATGATATTTAAGGGAAAGACATAATGTTTCAATAACGGGTCTTGACAGCAAAACATGCCAGAAGGTAATAGAGTAAAATGTTCAACACAAAGAAAAAGTAAGGGAACCAAAGAGTCTAGATTCAGCAAAACTGTGTAAAGAGCATAAATAAATCTTGATCGGCATGAAAGAATTCTGGGAAAGCCTGAGTCCCTTAAAAAATACTATTCATGGGTTTATGGACTAAAAAAAATAACTACTGGTGCTTAAGCATAAGAAGCCAAGATGAGGGGATGGAGCAGCGGCTCAGCAGTTGGAGCATTTGCCTGGCACGAGTGAGGACCCAGGTTCAAACCCCAGCACCATGTACATAACTAAGTGTTGGGAAGCAAAGACTGGAAGAAAAATTGAAGTTGATTCTTTCTTCTTTTTCTCTCTCTCTCCTCCCTTAAAAAAAAAAAAAAAAAGAAGGCGAGATGATTGCATGTAACCTATATTAAGACTGGTGATGATAATAAATATGCGACTATTTTATAGAAATGAGAATAATTAAGGATTAGACAGGAGATACTGCAATGTGCAATGACTGTTTTCTGACAACACAGATATAGAAAATATCTAAGAAGGGGTTAAGGAATAGTATACACAATTTTTAAATGTTTTTTTCTAGTTATTAACATACTTTTATAAAAAAAATTCTCTGTATGCTTGTGAACCAGAATTTCACAGTTTAAAGAAGGGAAATAAAGATGTAATATGGAAGAGATTAAACAAAATCACTGTGTTCCTGTATTTGAATCAGGAAGATCAGTGTGGATTGAGTATATATCATTTATCTATAAACAGTGAATAGCCCAATATCAAGAGCATCCTGATTTTGGTCTTGAAATACTCTTTCTAATTAAAGGAATTAAGTGCTTCTTGGTAAAACTCAATTGATTCTAAGTCTAATGCAAGGAATGAACAATGAACCTGGCCCACTTTTACACATTACTAGTCCTCAGAAAAGAAAACGAAGACATTTTCATTCTGACCCTGCTGTGTAGTTAATTGACCATACAAGAAGTGACTGAAAATCAACACCTATAACTCAGTCAGTAATTTGCGGCATCTCTTTTTTGTTATTCAGAAATTTATTTGTTGAACAATCAAGCTTCTAATGAAATTAGAATTATATATATATATATATTATATATATATATATAATATATAATTATATATATATATAAATTCTGAAAATTATATTCACTTCCAAGAGCCCCCCAATTACCCACTCTTATCCCTCTCCCCCCTTCCCAATACATCTCTATAAATGTCTTAGGTTGTATGACATTACACCTTATCCGGATTTAAAACAAGAGAACTGATCTCCTTTCTCAATGGCCAGGGTCTAGCTCCAGCCTCCACAGATGAATGAATACATTAGACCCTTGGTTTTCTGGGTTATGCTGATTTCACTCAGCATAATTTCTTCCATAGCCATCCATTTACCTTCAAAGGCTGCAATATCGTTGTTTCTAATTGCTGAGTAGAACACCGTGGTATATATATGTACCGCAGTTTTTGGATCCATTCATCCAGTGAGGGGCATCTGGGTTGTTTCCATAATTTAGCTATTGTAAATTGAGCTGCTATGAACATCGATTTCACTGTGTCATTCTAGTGTGCTGATTCTAAATCCCCTGGAAAAATACCCAAGAGAGGAATATCAGGATCACATGGTGGCTCATCCCTAGTTTCTTGAGGATTCTCCACACTGCTTTCCGAAGGACTGTACCGTCTCATTAGAAATCATCTGTCCTTTACTCATTCGTGGCATCTGAATGTCTGTTGAGTGTCTTGTGCGGTCTCTTATTATACATTGCTTTTTGCAGGCCTGTAAAAGCCTTTGCTTACCACCGCACATGCAAAGTCAAAAGGCAAATATGCTGCATATCTTAAATTCAAATTTATATCATCTAATACATGTCCTCCCATATAGTGGTGATTTATTCAGCCATTTCATTTTTTGCAAGAAAAGCAGTTTTTATTTTAAGAAAATAATAGAAAGCCGAGCAGAGGGAGCACAGAAGAATTTGCCCAGAGTGGGAGAGGGAACACAACATTGTTCAGCTATTTTTAAAAATATCACAACACACATATACAAAGTGTTGCATTTTATGAATAGATTGTTTTGTTCGTATATTTATTGCCCAGTTTTCCCATACTAAACACTATGGATTAGGAAAGCATTAAATCTATTTTTCATTAATAAACCCTGCACATAGCACTGTATCTGAGATATACAAGGTCCTTCATAACTATTAAGTAAATGCTTACATGACTAACAAAAATAACTTGTGAAAATCCTCTTATAAGCATATCATCCAAAATCAATACCTGATTCTGAATATAATCTAACTAGTGTCGAGTGGACTGATTCCATTCAGTGGACTGATTTAATCTGGTTGCTGTACTGGTGTTAATTCATCTTTGAGTTATACTTCTGTTTCTTTCTGAGAAGTATGTCACATCATTTGTAGACAGTTCATTCCTCTCATGTCACATAATTTCTCACCTATTTCCTCCCCAACCAGTGTATTCCATTGACATTCTTTAATATATTGTATTTAATTTGACTGTCATTTATCCTTGTTAAATATCATCTTATGTTTTCTGATCCAATAGTGAAACTTGATGAAATGGATCTGAATCTTCCAAAGCACAAGCTATCTTTCCAAGCTTGCCAGCTGTGGTATATTTGTCTTCACAGAGGGTATTGATGAAGAAGGTGCTGGAGGAAATCCACCACAGAACCAAAGCACCAAGGACCCTTTTTCTCAGATCATGTGTATTTAAAAATCAATTGTACTTAAATTCTTCATTGCGATTGTCAACTAACCCTACATGTTTGCTCCTGTTTACAAAGGTAGCTCAAATCCTGGGATGAAGATAGGGTGGATCTTGAGATAACAGTGAGAAAGAAAAGAAGAGAGAAAGAGAAAGAAATTGCTATTGATTACACAATCTACTAATATTATGAAAACAAAAACGAGAATAATTTGATATTATTTGATATTATTTATTTTTAATAAAAATATTTTGACTTCCTGTGATATCCATTATTTCTGATTCCTAAAAAATTATCCATTTAGCATTTTCCCCTTGAAATTTACAGGAATTATTATTTCTTACCAGGGATTAAACCCTGGGATGCTTAACCACTGAGACATATCTCCAGCCCTTTTGTTTGTTTGTTTGTTTTTTATTTTGAAACAAATTCTTCCTAAGTTTCTTAAGGGCCCACCAATTTTCTGAGGCTGGCTTTGAAATTATAATTCTCTTGTCTCAGCCTCCCAAACTGCTGGGATTAAAGTCATATACCATCAAGCCTGGCAAGGAATTATTAATTCTCTCTCTGAATTATAATTTATAAAATACATACTTTCTTTGGAAGTTTGAAAAAATATTTACATGACATCAGCTTTTAACATTCCTTAAAATTATATAAAATTTTGATTGATGTATTATAATATCCTTTCTAGTGTTAATATGGAACAAAATTCTAATAAATGTTTATTAGATACTGATTTGACTAGAGTTCAGGAAAACTGGTCATTATCTAATATTATTACAAATAATAGCTGAATTTTTGTGTCAAAAATATTTTGCTTGCCAGGCACAGTGGCATGTACCTATAATCCCAGCAATCTGAGAGGCTGAGACAGGAGAATTCCAAGTCCCAGGCCAGCCTCAGCAATTTATCAAGGCCCTCAGCAACTAAGTGAGATTAAAAGTATAAAATAAGAAGGATCAGGAATGTTGCTCAGAGGTGAAGCACCCTGGGTTTAATCCCTGATAACGGGGTGGGGGGGAGCTGAGACAGAGACAGAGAGGGAAAGAAAAAAGAAAGGAAAGAAAGGGAAAGGAAGATGGCTGGAGCAGTGGGTCAGTGGCTATGGCACACCTGCCTGGCATTCACAAGTACACGTGTTCAAATCTCAGCACCACATATACAGTGAAGTGTTTGAGCAATGAAAACCACATGAAAAATTAAACAAAATTCATTCTGTCTATCTCCCTCTCTCTCTCTCACTGTCCCTCTTGTTAAAAAAAAATTAGGAAGGAAGGAGAGAAGGAGGAAGGTAGGAGAGAAAAAATATTAAATTTTTTTGCTATTGCAAGATATGATGAAGCCTAATATTATACCTGTGCACTTGTTTTTTGTGTCTCAAACATTAATTATTTAAAAAATTTTCAATGGATTAGCCAAAGAGTCAGTTTGTGATAGACTAGTGAGTGAAGTAGACTTTTACAAAAATAAAAATATCAATATTATCTCTGGAAATCTTCTGGGATAATAAAGTGATTACCAACATCAGAAACCCTCCATTAATTCTAATGGTTCAGACTTGAACTTCAACTTCAGTTCTCACAATGCTTTTGCCACTGGTTGGATATGTAAACTTTATGCATTTTTTTCTACTTGCCAAGTTTTTTCCCCTTTGGTGTTAAGAGAAAATAATTTTTATATAAGCCATTTTTGGAGTTTAAAAAGTAGCAATGCCAAGCACTTTTCACTATGCTTAAAACAGAGCTATCTCAATCCATGTTGTTGTTTCTTCATAATGCTTTCATAATGAAGGAGACTGCAGCTACACATTAATTTTCATTTAAGTAACTCATCTACTAATAATAAATGAGCTAGATAGAATATAAAACCATAACATATGCATTTTTCTGTGTGCAAATCTGAAAACTTCCTTAAACAATTTTGGATCGCCCAGCTTGCTTCAATCCAGATTTGACAGAGGATGGAGAAAATGAGGTGAGGTGGGGCCTTATAAATTTCATAACAGTAGGAAAGCTGTTTATAGAGTATGATTGATTTCTTTCCACCAATAAAACTAATTCTGAAGGAACACTTGGATGCATTCTGAGACTTGGCTCCAAAGATGCCAAGTTTCATGAATTCAGTTCCTTCACCAAAAAAACTTGATAAAATAGTTTGTGTTACTTCATTTCTGCAGAACTCAGGACATTCTGCAATTGTGCTTATAGGAAATGAAAATAAAAAAATATGTAATGAAGTAAGGGAAGGGAAAGTTTAGAAAGAAAAGGCTAGAAGCCACCCTAATCTACATTGTATAATGAAAATGATAATGGAAAGGCTTAAGTTATACAGACTTTTTTTGACTGAAAGGGTTTCATAGCATGAGCTGAAACAAATATTGTCATTACAAATAAAACATACGTGTGTGGAGTTGATGAAACAAAGGGCTGGTACTTTGAAAAAATAAATAAGATAGATTGACCCCTATCCAATCTCACTAGAAGGAGAGAAATGAAACAAATCAATAAAATTACCAGTGAAAAGGGAGTGATGACCATTCACCCCATGGAAATCCAACAAATTATAAGATTATATTTCTAAAAACTATACTCCTTTAAATTAGATGATATGGAAGACATAGACAAATTTCTAAACACATATACAGCATCCCTAAATTGACACAGGTCGATATTGAATTCCTAAAAAGCCCAATAACAGGAACTGAAATCCATACAGCAAGTCAAAGTCTACCAAAGAAGAAAACCCCAGGACCCGATGTTTCCCTTATGACTTATACCACACTTTTGAGGAGGAACTAACACCTCTCTTTATTAAGTTATTCCAAGAAATTGAAAAGGAGGGAACTCTCCCAAACACTTTTTATGAAGCAACCATAACTCTGATACCAAAACCCAACAAAAGCACATCAAAAAAAGAAAACTACAGACCAATATCCCTGATGAATGTGGATGCAAAAATCCTTAATAAAGTTCTAGCAAACCATATTCAAAAACTTATCAAAAAGGTTATTCATCATGATCAAGTGGGCTTCATCCCAGGTATGCAGGGCTGGTTCAACATATACAAAACAATTAATGTAATTAATCACTTAGAGAAGATAGGGATCAAAGGAACCTATTTAAACTATGTAATAAGGTGGGTAATTGGGGGGCTCTTGGGTGTAAATCTAATTTTCAGAATTTATATATATTGTATTATTTCATTAGAAGCTTGTTTGATTGTTCAACAAATAAATTTATGAATAAAATAAAAAATAAACTATGTAATGTCTATACATGTCAAATCCTTAGCTAGTATAATACTAAACAGAGAAAAACTGAAAGCATTTCTGCTAAACTCAGATACAAGACAAGGCTATCTGCTCTCACCACTTTTATTCAATATTGTTCTTGAGACCCTAGATGGAGCAATAAGGCTAGAGAAGGAAATCAAAGGGATAATAATAGAAGAGAGGAAGTCAAACGCTCCCTTTTTGCTGATGATAAGATCCTTTATCAGGAAGATCCAAAAAACTCTGCAAGAAAACTGCTTGACCTCTTAAACAGATTTAGCAAAGTGGCAGGATACAAGATCAATACCCATAAATCAATAGCTTTCGTATAAACCAAAAATAATAGGGCAGAAGAAGAAATAAAAAAATAAGTCCCATTCACAATATCCTTTTTTTTTTTTGATTGTTTAATTATTTATTTATTTATTTATTTATTTTTTATTTTTTTTCCACATTTATTAGAAGTATATTGCAATACAGGATACAGATGAGGGGGAAACATTGTCAAAACTGTAGCAATCAATGTGTATAAACTTTGATAACCAGGGGTAATGCTAACGCATAGATAAGCTACTATGGGTTTCATCTATTGCAGTTTCCCCCAGAAGAACTCATGTGTTAAATGGGTATCTAGTGTAGGA
>PVKS010014585.1:0-48011 GCA_004027875.1 Aplodontia rufa | reverse complement strand
TCTCTGGATGAGAGGGAGGGAAAAGAGGAGTAGAGGGTAGAAGGAAATGCCTGCTGTGTGGGGGGCACAGAAGACCTAGCAGCAAAGGGGCATCATGTCCACAAGCCTGATGTCCAATGGTCTGGAGCAGAGCGTGAGAAGGAAGAGAATAATAATACCAACTTAAGAACTTCTCCCAGTCAACCAATGTCACTTCACCCCAAAACAGGTTATAATCAAGTCCATGGGGAAGGCCATGAGGTTTCCTAAAGCTGCTGTTGGCTTATATGTTGGCTAACCATGTTGTCCCAGATTCACCACACACACAAGTCTATAGAACACTTATTTAATGAGACAGACAGTGGCATTGCTGTGACGGGGCCTTCCTCAGGCCACCCAATCCCATGCTGTGGGTACCTTGGGTGTGCTCTTCTGTAAGGTGCTGACCATGCAATCAACTTCTGGTTGTGGTTCTTCCTACCATGCTGTGATTCGTAGAAGGACCCACACATGATTCTGATTAAAGACTGCCACCCAGAAAGGGCAGGTAGAGAAAAAGTATTCGGGGTCCAGGTATTGAGGTGAGTTAAAAGAAAGAACCCTAGTGGTGCAAGGAGTAGGGGGTACCAATAAAAAGAGGGGTGGATACAACACTTTGTCCATCAAATGCCAGCCTACTCACATTTTCTATAACACAGTAATCTAACTGAAATAACATGATGTTGAGTACACAGGAGATTCAGGAATGGCCAATATCCATGACAGATGTGATACAGTGGTGAGAAATGTGCAGATTCCAGGGTGCAGGGAAAGGGCATTTGGCCTTTAACCCCTTCTTCAACCCCAAAGAGAAAAGAGAAGCAGGATAGGAAACCAACAACTGGCCCAGCCCCACATCACACTCCTTAAAGGATTTCAAGTGTTCCCTTGTCGCTGTACCACCCTGAGGTAGGTCAATACCACTCTCCCCATTTTCCAGATGGGGAAACTGAAACAGAAAAAACAGCAAAAGCCTTGCCTGCAGCCACCTGGCGGCATCAAGGGATATGCTGTGTTCATCCCCCCAGCAGGAGCCAGCAAGCTGAGCTTGTCCTGCTGGCTACGGCGTTTCGTGGGCTTGGGTGATGGACATCATCACCAGCCCTCTGCCCAGCACACGTGTATGTCCACAGCCAAGCACAGACCAGGGTGGGGAGAAAAGCGACAGACAAAAGCAACCCCTGCCGTCCAGGGACAAAGGCTAAAGTGCCATGTCCTGAGACATCCCCTCCCACAACACCCTCCATCCCAAGGACCTGTGAGGTGTAAACGCCAGGGCTGGGAGTGGCTTTTCCACTGAAGAGCTGCAGGTCTTGTCTATCTTCTAAGTCTGGGCTTTCCTGCATGGGCTCTAGACCTCCTGCTAAGTGCTTTCTCCAGCGAATATTCCCATCTCTCAGGCCTCAGGCACCCAAACCCAAGCCCACCGGTTGTTCATCTGAGCCATCTGGAGCCCTCCACATTCTGAGGAGGCAGGACAGAGATCCAGCAGCAAATATGGTCCCAAGAAATGCCACACAGGCCTACTGTAACTAACCCTTTTGCCTGACCTGGGATTTCCCCCAGGGACCCAATCCCTGCTACACACCTGGAGACCAGGAAGTCCTCTTTGGGCTGGGCCCACCACCACCCATCTCAGAGCACCAGGATAAGGTAGGCTGGGCCGGAGCAGGAGCAGCAGCAGGTGTGCCCAACAGGGAAAAGCCCCATGGCAGAAAGTCTCCATTTCCCTAACTGGTGGGCCGGGACCCACAACCACTGCCCTGCCGAGAGGACTTGGAAGAACCTCAGGAGGCGGGGCAGTCCAGGGATACAACCAGACCCAGCCAGGGACAACCAGACGCTCCCAGAGAGACAGGCACCAGAGGGGCTGGATCTTCTGGGTAAAAGCTACAGTATCTGCAACAGCAGACAAAACTCAGGCCTGAGGCTGGGCACATGCTGCCAGCATGCTCAGGCCTCACTGTCCACTCCTCTGAAGCCTGCTTGGGGGTCTTGCCTGACCAGTTACAGGGTGGCCAGGACAGGAGCAGGGAAGGGCATTCGCAAGACCCAGAAGCCTTGACCCTAAGGGCTTGGGGAGCCCTGTGCCACTGGGGAAATAAGAAGTTCTCCCCTATTCCCTTGGGAAGTCACACCCTGCCCAAAGAATCCTACAGAGGGCGTGAGGGTAGGGGGCCACACTGTGACCCCTCACAGCAGCACACTAAGTTAACAGCCAAGTGTAGATGCCCCAAGCACCTGCAGAACATCAGTCCTTGTGGGCGCTGCTCACCTCCTGGCCCAGTAGTAGTGAAGGGGTCCAGAGATGTACCCAATGGTACAATGAGCAGCCTGACTCTGGCAGTTCCAGTGGGGTGGGTACCAGATAGGCAGATGGGGTACCCAGTGCTCTCCCCAAGCTCTAGGCATCCAGATCTGGACCAGGCTCCTGGAAGAGTGACTGCTTTCTCAGGTTGAGCCGGGCACACTTGGGACATGTGGTTGAGTTGTCGTAGTAGCAGTCCCTGGGGGCAGAAAGACAAGCTGGAGCTCTGCATGTAAAATGTTAGCTTACGTTAGTCCTTTACAGAGAAACAGGCTAACATGTGTTCACTGCCACAGCACAGAAGCAGGGTCTGCTTCGGGTGTGACTAACTGGAGGCTTGGGTCTGTGCCCCAGTGAAGGCTCCTCATATTGCCCAACATTGCAGACTCCCAGGCTGCACAGTAGAAGGGGCTGAGCCCAGCAGTCACAATACGCTATTAGCTACTCCACCCTCACCACCTGTTCCACCACTGTGGAACCTCTGCCCAAGGTTCCCAAACTGCGTGAAGGCATGCCAGGGCTCCGCAAAGAGGGCATGAGGCTCTGCAGGCTCATTTAAACTTTTGAAGAGAACATAGCAATATTTGACATCTCCCAAACCATGCAAACTACTTGCTCAAAATTCTCTTTCAACCTTAGATTTTGCTACAACTCCCCCACTTACAATCTAGCTTTGTGGAGCTGAGATGTCGTCAGTCACTATGATAAACAGCAAAAATCAGTGTAGGCAGAATGTGGGTAGTGGTCTATCCCATCTGATTCCAGGGCCAGCAAGTATACATGTATCATTAGTAAGAAATGATACTTACTGAAGATGAAATTTAAAATGTTTTTCTTCTAATTTATGTGCATTATTTTTCCAATCAGCCACTAAATCTTCAGGACATAAATCCTTATAACACTCTTTGGACACAGGTACATAATAAACAAAAGCATTAGTTATTGATTTTTTTTAAGTAACTGAAACACTAAGGCTTCCAAGAACTAGAAATTTTGGGAAACTCTGGCCTGTACTGACTCTGAAAGAGTGACTTTGCCACTGGCAAAGGGACATAGTATGGATGCTGTGAGCAGGCACAGGGCCAAGGGGGCTTCAGGGCTTTCCAGGATGATCTGGGTTGCAGCAGCCTCTCCCAGCCCAACAGGCATTCATTCCTAATAGAATGTTTTAATTTAGTCAGTCATCAGGAACTAATTACATGTCTCAGAATCAGCAAAGGGCTTTGGAGAAGGAGACAGCAGTAGGCCCAAAGGTCTGTTTCCCTCTTTCTTTCAAGGCAGCAGTGCCTGCTCCCACAGATCAGCCACAGCTGAGAGCAGCAGGAACCAGAGCTGAGCCTCAGCACCCAGGCTGAGGGCAGGGCCAGCCCGCACCCACCTGTGGAAGACGGCTGAGCAGTCGGCACACACAGATGTGTGGCTATCAAATGGGAACAGCACATCACCCTCTCTGCAGAGCTCACACACGAAGCCCTTGGCCTGACACCGCTGGTAGGAAGAGGAAACAGTGTGGGAATTTGGGGTGGGCAGGTAAGTGCCAGCTTGGGCCACAGATGCATTGGGCCTAGCTGCTTCTCCTGCCAATCACAGCTCTTGGGGCTGAGTGACCAGAGCTGCTCCATGGTCCCTCTGGGCCAGACTCTAACCATGGGGGGCTAGGGAGGCGCACCTCACAGTCCAGCTTGATGTGCTTGGCGAAGAGTGTGTGGATCTCCGTGAGTGAGCAGCCAAGGCGGCCCATGTGCACATCCAGCAGGTCCTGGATGGAGTACATCTCGTCGTTCTCCACAAAGTGCTGCCGGTCCTGGAGCTGTGAGTCCCAGAAGCTACAACCCCAAGCCCAGAGCAAGGGCCTTCCAGGCTACCCAGAACCACTCCCATTATCAGGGCCCAGGGTGCTTGTGGACAGTGTCAGTGTGTAGGCCCAAGAATAGAACCCAGGTACCTGGGGAAGGCCAAAAGGGATGTGGGACCAAGCCTGATCTATAAGGCACCTACTCTGCTTGCCCCTTCCCATCCCTGCTCTGTCTTATCTACTCTGCTCATCACTGGGACATGCAACTTCCGTTTCTTGCATTGCTGACTGATGAGCAACACTCTCTAAGGACAAGGATCCCTGCCTGCCTTGGTCACTGTCCCCAGAATCCAGACCAGTGTCTGTGAATGTTTAATAAACAATAAACAAGAGTGCTCTGTTTCACCTGCCAGAGGGGGGCTGCACCAGGCCCACCTCCACCAAGTCTCACAGGATGACCACAGACAGTGTCTGAGTTTCCCAAACAGATAATCAGAGCACATTTCTGTGGGTAGAATACCTGATGACTTATACAGACCTAGTGTTCCTGGGACCACTTGGGAGACCCTCTGCTACAAGCAGAATATTCACAGCTACCAAAGTATCTGAAAAGTTCTGAGTGTGATGTGTCCCCACCACCCTGGCTCTCTGGAGCCAGTCCCTCTGGCAGCCTGACCTGCAGCAGCAGACGAGCTTCCATGGCCTCCTTGCAAGTGATGAAGTATGGCTTCATGAGCAGGATGTCTTGGCGCAGTTTCTGTGGACAAGGAGCAGGTGTAACTCTCAGCCAGGAAACAGGGCTGGCACCATGGCCATGTCTGCAAGGCCAAGAGACTGACCCTGTGATGGCTTTATGGGTCATGCTCAAAGGTGGCCTCAATTTACAAGGAATGGGGAAGGTGCCCTTGGGTTCCCTAGCATGGTCCCAGCTCTGAGAGCATCAGCCACAGTAACACCAGGATTCTGAGGCTCAGTTACTATCACGCACAGAACCCTCCATCCGTACTTACCCTAGCTCCACAAGCATGCAATGCACCTGTCAGGAGTCAGCAGCCCCTGGGCAGCACTGGCTTACTTCCAGCACTGAACTGAGCTTCAGTTAGAGCCCACATCCCTGGTCAGCTTCTGTGGCCTTGGCCTCAGCCTGCTCTACACCCCAGTGATGTGGAATCTAACCTTTTCCCCCACTTTGCCTGAGACACTGCAAACTCCCCCCCCCCCCCCACCGCCCTGCAACACAGTCTCAGTCTGCCCTCATCTCTAGCTCTCCCTCCTGGCTAAAAGTGGCTGCCACCACATATAGCTGCAGAGCAGCTGAAAGTAGCAGTCTGACTGAGATTGCTCTAAGTGAGCAGCACACTAGCATTTTAAAATGTGGCACACAAAGAAAGTGCACAATAGCTCAATAATTCTGCATATTGACTGCACATCTAAATCATCTTTTGGATACATTGGGTTAAATAAAATATATTATCAAACTTACCTTCACCTGTTTCTTTTTACTTTTTAAAATAATATTACTAAAAATCCTTCATTTGTCTCCATACCTGGCATCAGACTGCCCCAGGACATAGTTTCAGCACCTTAAATGCACAGGGCAGCCATGCAGCCTGCTGAACCTAAGCCAGGGGCCTCCCTTCTCTGCCCATACCTCCATGGCCCCCAAGGGCCAGAGAACCGGATCCATTCAATGCTCTTCCCACCCCCCTGCAGCTGCCCATGCCCCCAGCCTCACCCGGATCTCCACCAGCTCCTCCACATAGTTGAACAGCAGAGGATTGATCTCCCGGAGTCGGAGCACCGGCCTGGACACCATCAGCGCCAGGTAGCGCATGCTGCCTCGAGACACCTGCAGAGGGCTAAGTGACCATGCGGCCCACGCCATGCCCCACCCCCACAGGCCTGCAAGCCCTGGGACACGCCCACCTCAACTACCCATCGCCTCCTCCTCCAAGGGCCAAGCCCCTGCCCTCAACCCACACCTTGCGGGGCTCGAAGTCCCAGTTGTGCACGACACGCGCGGGTATGACAGCCAGGTCGTTCCAGTGGCAGTGGCTGCAATAGTACTGGCCGGTGTAGTCGCACTGCCGGGCCTCGCTGGGCACGCCCCCTTCAGAGGCAGGTCGTTCAAGGTCAGGGTGGCACCTAGAATGGGCCTCACAGGGCTCCAGCCTCCAGTGCCGACCCACCCGTCCTGTCCACGAGGAGGCCCCTGTTCCCCAGGAGACCAAGGCTTTGAAGTGTTTTGGCCAGGAAAGTAGGACTGGGGGCTGCTACTGTAGGACTGCCCAAGAGACCCCCATGAACGAAAATTGGCAAGTCTGAAAAACCCCTGCTGTGTGGCCACCCCGTGGTTTTCCTGGTCCCCACCTGGGTGGGCTTTCCATGACAAAGTGCCACAGAGGCTAAGTTTTGGTCCCAGCCCTACAGAGATCTGGGCAAGTCAGGAAATAGCTGGAACTTCAGCCTGCCTTTGTCAGAAATGCAGAAATATCACTTCCCAAAGAGGAGAGCAGGGACTGCCCCCCAGACCCTTACTTAGCTCTTTACTGCACCCTGCCCACTGCCCACCCTGGAACAGCCCCCTCACCCTGTTCTCCCTACCACCACTCACGCAAAGAGATGGGCACCCGGCACTCAGCGCAGCGGTAATCCTGGCTATCCAGCCCTGCCTCAGGGCAGATGTTCAGCTCGTACTCAGCCTGATGGCTAACTTTGGAGCTCACGCAGGGCTTGGAGATGAGGCTCAAGCACTTGCTGTGGCACCGGTAGTAACACCCTGGGCAGGACGACCAGGCCTCTTAGAAGTGGAGAGGAGGGTCCTGCGACCCAGGCTGAACTTCAGCAGGACCGCTCTGCATCCTGCATGGCTCCAGTTAGTGTCTATATCAGCCTGAGGCTTTCTGTGGCAATGCCACAGGCCTCAGTGCCTTCAGGAGTCTCACAGCTCCCTAAACCTTGTCTCCCAACTCCAGGCTCACATCCTGGACTCTCCTGCCATTCCCACCACCAAGCCCAAGCAGACCAGATGGAGTTTTCACTCCTGGAACTCAGAATCACGTCCTTTCTCAGGTTTCATGGTTCTATCTACCTACTGCTGTGACCAAGCACCAGGAGTCCTGCTGACTCTGCTCACCTCTTACACTGCACTTCCAAAGGGTCAGCAGCACTGACTCAGCCACTTCTCATCAGAGTGACAACATCCCCCACACCCACTCATCTCCCTTCCAGCTTTGCCTCCTTCCTCCATTCACACTTAACTCAGCAGCCAGAGTCCACAGTAGTCCAGCACCCACCACTGGCACTACTGGAAAGCCCACATCCACACCTCCTGCAGACATGGTTCTCTAGCCACACCACCCTCTCTGCTCCTCCTGGAAGCATCCACCATACGGTCTTTGCACACATGGCTCCCTCAACCAGAATGCTCCTCCACAGCTATGCCCCAACTCTCCTTTGACCATTTGCTTAATGTCCCCTGAAACCTTCATTCTGCCCTACAGTAGCCTGCACTCGACCCACAACATATCCTGTTTCCTTTCTCTTTTTTCTTTATTATGACTGTCTGAAATGTCATGTTATTTACTAGCCTGATTTCTCAACCAAGGAAATGTTCTCTCTGTACTGTCCAGTGTGGTGGCCACCATCCTGTGGCTATTGAGCACTTGCAATGTAGACAGAACAACTGGTTCATTCACATATAAATTCGATGGTCATGTATGGCTAGTGACCACCATACTGGACAGGTTGGGTCTGGATGAGAGGCCAGTGAAGTCAGGGCTCTCTGTCTCTATCATTCCTGTACCTCCAGGACACAATAGGTCTCAATCTACTGTATACACAGTAAAGCATTCACCTGAACATGACCTACATCTAGGAACAGAACTTAGGCATCTCTGCCCTGCCCTGGGGACCTGGACCTATCCAGCAGGGGTGGGTCTCGGTCTTGGCCCACCTGTGCAGGTGTACCAGGTCTGAATGAGCCCCCAGATGATGGTATTGCACTTGTCACAGGTCTGCTTGACACTCTTGCTCTTCTCCTTGTAGAAGCGGTGCTCAAGGAGGACCCGGATGTTGGGCTCATCCTCATTGGGGTCCTGCAGAAGGACAGGAAGAGCCAAAGAAGGGTCCCAGGTGAGCTGGGTTGCACCTTTCCCCTTACTCAAGCCCCTCAGCTTACTCTTCCAAGCCCTGCTTATAGCTTAGCAAGAGAAACATGCCAGTCAGGGACAGACCACAATACCACACTCTGTCCCCAGCATCCTCACAGCCACTAGCCACCTGGGTCTGCCCTTCAAGCAGGAATGATAGACCCTCTTTTTGCTGGCTGGGTACAGATCAAAAAGATGTGGTGTGGGGCCATTCTGGACTTGCCCAGGGACTGGCAGAGCAATAAAAAGGATGACTCAGGGTCTTCAACGCCATTGCCTATCACATGGGCTCCACACCACCTGTATGAAAACTGCATACCTATCTCCTTTAAGACACTGAAGTTTGGGCCTTACCTATTTCCTATTGAATATTTCACTTTCAGCTTCCCTGGAGCTCCTGAATCAGTAGAGCAGACACAATGGCAGCCAAGCCAACAAATGCACACAAGCATGGACTTCAGGAATCCATTACCTCCTTTGTTCTCATCTCAGGAAACTAGGCCTCCTAGTCTACATAATGTGGCTCTGAGATCACCCCCCATTTGCTCAGCAAGCAGGCACCTGATGAGAACTAGCCAACTGTCTTGACTGCTTCAGGGGTGGGCCTGTGGCAGACCAGCCAATTAGCAACCAGGAGTGGTCGGGTGGGCCCAAGCCTGACTTGTCTTAGCCGCTAAGAAAGCGAAGCTTTCAGGCTGAGCATTTGTCTCAGCAGCAGAGCGTTTGCCTAGCATTCTTGAGGCCCTGGTTCCCACTCCAGCACTGAAGTTTTCATCTGCACAGGGTTGCTGAGCCGGTGCAAAGGCAGGCTACAGTTGCTGGTCTCGTCTCTGCCTGAGGAGAGCTGTATTCCCGAGGACCTTCCAGTTCACAAGCACATACTTCCTTTTTAGCTTACACGACTTAAGGTCTGGTTTCTGTCCCTTGCCACCAGGTGGATCTAGACTAAGAAGGAAACAGCTTGCACAGGGGATAAAGGTCCCATCCCTCACCCTGGATTTCTGGGTGCCTTTACATCACAGCCCTCAGAGCCCAAGACCCACCACCTGGGAAGGAGCTGTAGGCTGCCCTGACCTTCCTGCCTCCACAGTCCTGGCCATGGCTCTCGGCCCCCTCTGTGGCGCAGCAGGCGAACACCCACCTTCAGCTCCTGGAGCTTCAGCCGGAGGTGGATGAGTCTCACCACTGCATCTTTCTGCTTCTCTGACTGCTCAGGCAGCTCCAGAATCACCTGTTTGCATTCCTCAATTGCCTGCTGCAGCTGCTGGACATCAGAGGCCAGGAACAGACCCTGCCCAAGTTGGGGAGCAGTCAGAGGGCCACCCCACAGATCTCCCTATTGAGTGGTCCTCGTGGACACAGGCACAGAGCAGACCTCGAACTCCTCCTCCACATGAGGACTTGCTGGAGGCTCAGGAGAGCTGGCAACACAGTTAAAATCCACCCCACACCACCTGCCCCCAACTGGACTAGTCCTTGACCTCTAAAGACTGTAAAAGACAGCTTTCAAGGGGTGGGATAGCTGCTCAGCGGGAGAGTGCTTGTTTAACACACTGGAAGCTGAGTTTGTGCCCCAGCCTACCCTCCCTCCACCCAAAACACAAACTTCCTTTTTTTCAGAAATTCAACTGTTTTCTTTTCTTTCTTTCTTTCTTTCTTTTTTTTTTTTTTTTTTTTTTTTTTTTTTTTTTTTTTTTTTTTTTTTTTTTTTTTTTTTTTTTTTTTTTTTTTTTTTTTTTTTTTTTTTTTTTTTTTTGGCTATGCTTACTCGCTTCTTTTTTTCTGGCCTGGGAATTGGGAATTAAACTCAAGAGTCCTTTACCACTGAGTCACATCCCCAATTCTTTCAATTTTTTTTTAAAGAGAAAGGGAGAGAGAGAAAGAGAGAATGAATTTTATTTATTTTTCTACCTGGCCTTTGTTTCTCCAACACTTAGTTGTGTATGTGGTGCTGGGGTTTGAACCCAGGTACTTGCATGTGCCAGGCAAGCACCATAACCTCTGAATCACCACTCCTGCACCAATTCTTTTATTTTTATTTATTCCAGATTGCTGGAATTATAGGCATGCGCTAAATTCCCCTTATAGTAAAGCTGGGGAGGTGACACTTGCTATCATGAAGAGAGGAAATGGCCACTGGTTCAATGGCCAAGCCTAGGCAGGTGCCATCAAGGGAGCCTGGAGGTGCCTGTCACCCCCAGGACGGCACTTCCTACTGTGTTCTCCACACACAGAACCAGGGCCTCAGAACACACTGCAGCCACAGGGAGACTGGCTTTGCTCCTGGACTGACCCTCAAGAGCCATCCCATCTACCAATCTGCTGGGCCCTGAGACCACAGGCAAAGAGGGTGTGGCATCCTTCCCTGCTCCTTGGAGTTCAGCCTGTAGCCAAAAGGAAGTATTCAGAAATGTCATGATAACAACACAAAATACATACATGGAATATGAGTCTGCACAAAGTTTTAAAGCCACATGCAAAATGAAAAGTGAATTAAAATTGGGGGACTTCTGGCTAAATCTTTTAATTTAAGTTACATTCTAATTTTAATGTTTCTCTCAAATAAAAGTTGGAATTGATTTGCATAAAACTAAAAGCTTTCAAACTTTAAAAAAATTGGGGCTGGAGCAATGGCTCTGTGGTTATGGCGCTTGTCCGGCATGTGCAAGTACACGGGTTCAAACCCCAGCAACCCACGTACACAACTAAGTGTCAGAGCAACAAGGGCCATGTGAAAAACTCAACAAAAATTGATTCTCTCTCTCTCTCTCTCTCTCTCACTGTCCTTCTCTCTTAAAAAAAAAAAAATCATTACAAGCCAGGCACAGTGGTGCATGCCTGTAATCCCAGCAACTTAGAAGGCTAAGATAAGAGGATCTCAAGTTCAAAGCCAGCCTCAGCAACTTAGTGAGACCCTGTCTCAAAATAAAAACAGGCTGGGGATGTGACTCAGTGGTTAAGTACACCTGGGTTCAATTCCTGGTGCCAAAAAAAATTTTAAAACAATCATTACAGCTCTCCCATATACTTTTCCCTTCAAATAACTCTTTCATGGAACAAAGTAGAGTGGCCCTGTAGTACTGAGTGGTTGGGGGAAGCAGACAAGGGCTTCCTTCTTATCCACCCTCAACCTGCTGCATGTCTACAAGACCCTCAAGGATCCCAAAGGGAATCAACCCTCACATTTGTTTCACAAGAGCCTGAGAATAGGAGCTTAGGGGAGAGGGAAGGCACCAGGTTCCCAAACCCCAAACCATCTCCACCTGCTTTCAAACAGGCTCAGATTTGAGCCCAAGGAGATTTGGTTGAGGTGGGGGCTACTAACCTGAAAATGATGATTCACTGGGGACAGAAGATGGCGTGAGGCAGTACTCACCCTAACATCTCATAGCCCTGTCCCTCCCAGACCCCGAAACTTACCACAGGGCGGGAGAAGTGGTCCTCAGACAGGCCAAGGTCCATCACGCGCTCAGAACAGTAGAACTCAGGCTCCCCAAGGGGCAGCTCAGGCAGGGTCTCTGGAGGAAAATAGGACAGGTGTGGAGGGTGACAGGGACAAAGAAAGACCAACCTGCTCACCCCTGCTCCTCATCCCCTGGGGAAGCAGCAGGACAGCTGGAGCTGGGAAAGAGGACTCATGATTCCACAGGAGAGGGGCACTAGGGAGCTAGGCCCTGCTCAGTTCTGCCATCTGTGGGGTTGGCACTTCCAAAGGAACCTGTCTCCTTGTGCAGACAAGAAAGAGCCATTCAAAAAGAGGGGGGCGGGGGGCTGGAGTGGTGGCTCAGCGGTTACAGCACTTGCCTTGCATGCTTGAGTACCCAAATTCAAACCCCAGCACCACGTACACAGTGAAGTCTCAGAGCAACGAAGGCCACAAGAAAAACTAAATAAAATTGTTAAAAAAAAAAAAAAAAAAGAGGAAGTGGAATGGCACTCAATGGTGCCAAGAGGCCCACAAGAGCATTAAGAACATCTCAGTTTCTACAGAAGATACCTTGTGCATAAACATGTGGACCGTAGCACTAGTGCAACAGAAGGAAAAAAGCAATTGAATTTCTGAAAAAAGGAAGTGTGTGTGTGGTGTAGCCACTGGACAGTTACACCACAAAATTCATGAACCCTGTGTGGCCTCCAGGCCTGGATTCATACCCTCCTTACCCCCAGGTGAGCAGAGGCCTCTGCACAGCACACCCTACCTGCTGACTTCCCCCCACCAGGTCTTGCTCTGAGTTTGTTCCACAATGTTCTTGGAGCCATCTACTGTGTGCCCTGTGCTGGGATTCAGCAGTTGTATGCCAACACAAATCCCTGCCCTTTGGAGTGTTCATTCAGGAGACAGAAGTGAACCACAGACCAGGTAGATAGCGACTGCACTATTGGGAACTCCCTGTATGGGAAAGCCAGGCTGCTGGAGAGGGCAGTGGGAAGAAAAGTGGGAGGCTGGTTCAAAGGGTCAGAAGGTCCATAGTATCCCCCAGCACCCACCTTCAGAAGTGATGTCCAGGGCCTCTTCACTAGGTTCCTGCTCATGCTGCCTCGGCCCCAGCTGCTTATTGAAGGGGTTGAGATGGGCCTGCCGGAACCGAGCCAGCTTCTCATCATATTCCATAGCATCCCACCTGTGGTGGCCAGGCAGCACTGAAATGAGCACACACATCCCAGCCTCTCCATGAACTATTCCCTTTCCCCAATACCCCGCCTCTTTCATCTCCCTGAGGGTTGGGGCATCCCCACACGACAGCCTCAATCTTCAGCCTCTCCCGAAACCACCTCAGCCACCCCTACCCAGGCCCCCAGGCAGGTCCACTCGGGAAGTCCACAGTGATGAGGCCCTTTCCATGTCAAATATAACACCGGTTCTGCCAGACAGCCTAGAACCCTAGGCCTTGCCTCCCAGCACAGGCCTTCCTTTGGCCCCAGATGCTACAGGGCTCCAGCCCTAGGGTCACCCAGTGGGCCTATCACTGGCCTCACTCAGCCCCAGACCAGCCATGCCCTTGCTGATGGCCTACTCCCAAAAGACACATCTGCAACTGCAATTCTCCTTCCCAGCCAAAGGTCACTTTCCCAACACAACACCCTGCAACTGTGGGCTCTGTCAGAGTGCTGTGTTGGAAGCTCTAGAGCCAGTGCCAGGGCCTTTCCCACTTTGCTGCCGACGAGGTGAATTTAGCAGGACGTGGAATGCGTGTTCTAGAAGGATTAAGCCTCCAGGAATATGAATGCCTCCAGGTTCTAGCTATGCTGCCCCTCTAAGGCCTGCGTTCCAGGCCTGCTGGTAAGCCACATGACATTCCTCTGTGCCTTGGACTCCAAGGTAACAGGCAGGAAGTGCCCAGCTCATGACCTGGCAGAAGTCAAGGATCAATAACTGCTCTTTCCTGTCACTGGGCCTCAGCAAACGAAGGACACACATGGCTGATGGCTCCTGGCAGGAGGAAGGACCTTAGGCTGGGCAGGAGCCAAGAGAGTAAAATGGAGCTCCCCACCTAGCTAGCCATGCTCCACAGCCTCTCTGTCTCCATTCCCTCACCCACAAGTCAGCCACTGTCTGGGTGAAATTAGTCCATAGATACTGGGTACAAAATAAGCTCTTACACCTGTCATCCCAACTGCTCAGGAGGCTGAGTCAGGAGGATCCCAAGTTCAAAGCCAGCCTCAGCAACTTAGCAAGGCCCTAAACAACCTAGTGAGACCCTGTCTCAAAATACAAAAAGGACTGGGGATGTTGCTCAGTGGTTAAGCACTCCTAGGTTCAATCCCCAGTACAAAAAAAGAAAGAAAGAAAAAAGATTTACTATTATAGGAAGTCAGAAAGACAATTTCTCCAAGCTGTGGAGTAGGTGCATATGTGCTGGCTATGCTTTCTCCACACCTTTTACAGTCTGAAATAGTTCCTAATTTTGCAAGACAACCATGTGACTCCTCCCCTGCTTCTTCGCCTAAAAGAAATGGAAAGGAACTGAGTCCAGAGAGAATGGTCCTGCCGTGGGTCACAGCATCACCTCACTGGCAGCCAAATGGCCCCAGCCCAGCCCCATGAGGGGCCAGACACTGGAGTCAGGAACTCCACGCCACCTGTGGGACCTGTCCCGCCTGTTGTGCCTCTGGTGGGAAGTGTGGGCTGGGCAGCCAGAGTTCCGGTCTGGCAGGAGCTAGTACCTGTTGACAGGCTGCTCCTGGGTCAACACAGGAAGGCACAGAGGAAGATGCAGGTGCAAGGGCTCAGGCCTGGCCTCTCACTTACTACCTGATGACTACATGTGGCTCACACAGGATGCCAGAGTCAGAGGCAGCCACCTGATGCCCAGCACAGCCAGGGTGCAGGAGAGATGAAGCATTCCCAATATTCACTCACCCTGCACCCGGAGTAGGGAGTCCTCACTTTTGGCTTGTCATATGATTTCCCTTTTGCCCTACAACTAGATATGGTAATGTGACAGTTTTGACCAACAGGATGTGTAAGTAGAAAGATCACGCAAGACTTTGGGAACTGTTCCTAAACGGAGGGCTGTCTCCTTCAGTCTTTGCTTCTTCTTGCTGCCTGGGATGCAGATATAACGGTGGAGTTGGAACAGCAACCATGGGCAGGGACATAGAAGCCACAAATGAAGATGGCCAAGTGGCAAGATTGCAGGAGACTCCATGTGAGCCCTGAGCTACTCCAGCTACGTGAGAAACCAACTTCTACTTACACCATTGGTATTGGGAGGGAGGGAGGGTTTTGTCTCGTATAGCCAAAACAGATTCTGACTAATCACCCTCTTGGTGTTAAGATGGACAAGCCAAATTTGAACCCCAGCTCTGCCAGTTCCTCACTGCATTACTTGGGTCAATGTCTGCACCTTTCTCAACTTCCAGTTTCTCGTGTCTCAAATGGGTATTATAATAGTACCATGTAGGGCTAAAGATCAGTTAATACAAAGTTCTGATAGTGCTGGCCCCACATAGTAAGCTCCCAGTAAATATCAGTTACAACTTATTATTATCATTGTTATCATTACTTTTGAGAATGAGATAGCTCTGACTTAAATTCTGGCTCTCCCAGTGATGAGCCATAGGACTCTATTCTCTTGCCTACAGTCAAGGAGACCACCTGAAGCCAGGAGCCCAGAGTTGTGGCTGAGCAAACCGTCACTGTCATTATGTAGTAATCAGCCCACTAGAAAGAAACTGGAGTGGAGGGTGTAAGAGTCACCCCCAGGAGCTCTCCTTGCAAACCTTGGCCAGAGGGCTCAAAGGTAGGCAGCCTGACAGGAACATCTCCACACTTTCCAGCAGCTGTCTGGGGGCTGCAATCTCCAAAGGGAAAAGCTTCTGTTACTCAACTCCTGAGTGGCAGTATCACTCCCAGGCCTAACAAAGAGACAGTGGACCTCTCAATGCTGTTTTCTCTCCTGCCTGCTCAGGGACTAGTATTTATCTACTGAGGGCAGACAGATAATGCCCAGCATGTGGCTGCAGCGGGCAGCTGCCAGCTTTGAGAAGACAGCCAGCAAACTGTTCCCTCCATTGTCACCCCCACAGAGCTCTGCACCCATAATTCTGGTTTGGGTTTAGAAAGGAACAGGCAAGAAAGGGGAAATAGAGAGCAAAGAGATCCACTATTCCACCTCTGCCCCTCTGGAGACCGCTCCAATTTAGCAATGAAAGGAAACCTCAGAATAAAGCCCCAGGAGCTCTGGGTCTGAGGGACACTGAGCTAAAGCTCAGAATGTGTGAATGGCACATGCAGCAGGCCTCCCATGTCCTGAGCTGTCATCACTCCTACTGCCATCCTGAGGGGGATAAGGCCGTCCTATCTGCATCTGGCACAAGGCCCAGGTGCAGTCAGGGGCATGGCTACCATTCTTTGAAGTACTGTTTACCACTGAAGCCGGGGACAAAACACCTCACCTCCACCCACAGCACGAATGGACTCAGGATGCTCAGGTCTACCCAAGGCGCGGCCACCACGCCCACCCAGTTCTTAGGTAAGCAGCCGAGGCTCAGGACAGTCCGGATGCGGGTC
This sequence comes from Aplodontia rufa, assembly GCA_004027875.1. Lineage (NCBI taxonomy): Eukaryota > Metazoa > Chordata > Mammalia > Rodentia > Aplodontiidae > Aplodontia > Aplodontia rufa. The sequence goes on along the minus strand of PVKS010014585.1, from coordinate 31,725 downwards.
CCGGGCCTTACCGGTCCCACACTGCCTGTGCCGGGTCGACGCGGTGGAAGAGACCTTCAGTCCTAGGTACTAAACTCTGCCCGGTGGAGGTCCGGGCAGGGGGTCCCTAAGCCAGGAGCTCCGGGAAAGGCCCGGGGCCGCGGGTCCAGACCCTTCCTGGGGCGCGCGAGGCCTTCGGCCGCCCTGCTCCCTGCGTCCCAGTCCGCGGCCGGCCTTTGGGAGGCCCCGGCCGGAGGCCCGCGCGCTCGCTCCCTGCCGGCCGCCCGCGCCCCGCCACCCCGAGGCCGGTCCGCGCTCACCCGACCGCCGTCGCCGCTACATTGTAACCCGCCCGGCCGCCGCCGCTACACTGTAACCCGCCTGGGTGCGCGCTGCTGCCGCCTCCGGCACGGAGGCTCATGACAACGTCCCCAGGCGCCCTCCGGGAAGCGGCGACACTCAGTCTGGCTGCGTTTTCTAGACTCCCTGTACCCGCGAAGTCCTGGTTTAAACCCAAGCCACAAAGGCAGCTTGCGGGCCATGCCTGGAGTCCCGGCAGGGAGAAGCAGGGGCTCCGGCCCAGGTCCGCAGCACTGCAAGACCCGGCCTGGGTTGGGGTCTCCTAGTGGCTGAGGAAAAGAGCGAGGGAGCCGCTGATGCAGATGCCTGCGCTGTCCTCCACCTGTGCGACCCCCGGGCCTGCCCTGCTGCCGGGACACCACGGTTCAGGGAAGCCCCAATGCAGTGAGGCTGTGTGACTGGTCTATCGAGCAGCAGCGAGTGGGACAGAGCAGCCTGTGTCTCAGGGTGCTGTTAGTAGCAGGGCTGCTCTGCCCACAGTCCTGCCCTAGCTCAGGGACAACCTTCTTCATAACTCTGCAGGAAGGCACTGAGACAGATGAAGGCAGATTGTCCTGCTTTCCTTCTATCTGAAAAGTCTTTGAACTGGATAATGATAGAGCCTATAACTGGAGGCTCCAATTGGGAACCACATACTATCTCATTTAACCCTATCCAAGCCTGGAGGCAGGTGGTCTACAGGTGAGGTGGCTCGGTTAACTTCATAAAGATCACAGCCAATAAGGAGTGGAGCCTGTTTGAACCCAGCCCGGGAGGACTTGGGGCACTGTGCTCCCCCTTGCCATCTGCCTGGACTACAGGATCTCTGCCCTAAAGATTACTTTTCCACCTGGCCTTTCTTCCTGCTTCTCTCTTGCCAGCCCCCATGGGCCTCCTGGCAAACCCAGGACTGGGCAACAGCAGAGGGGAACAAACAGAGCCCATCATGAAGCACCCGCCAGCCCAGATTCCCAGGGTGACCTTTGTCCTGCTTGCCCACCCCCAGCAGCTCCTGCAGGCCTCCTGCCTCTGGACCTGGATGCTCCAGCTCTTCCCTGGAGCCTGTTGCCCCTTCTGTGTTTATTCCCTCCCTTTCTGGATGTGTTCAGGCTGTGGCTCCAGGAAACAACACTGCCTATGACTGCCCAGTAATGTCCCTCACCATCGTTCCTCACTCCATCTGACTCTCTTCTTCACATGGCCACTGAGAAGGCTGATGAGCCACCTCAAGCTCAACATGTCCCACTGGACACTCAGACTCCTCCAACCTGTGTCCCACTTGTGATGGCTGCTGCACCCTCCCCTGGCCTCTTCCCACCTCAAGTCCCTCCTCAACCCAGCACCTGCAGGCATCCTGGGAAAATGAATTCTGCCCCAGATTTCAGCTCAGGGCCTCCTCGCCAATCTCTCCCTTACTTTGCTACCAGCCAGCCACACTCTCAGCCCTTCTTTCCCAGTGACAGCTGTGGGGAGCTGGATTGTCCCCGGGGAGCCGATCAGGAGGTGAGTGCCGACGGCTGGAACCCGGGTCCCCCCTCGTCCGGGGACCCCTTCCCTCCCAGCTGGGGAAACGAGTCAACCACACGCAGCTGATGGCAGCCCAGAATCCGTTTATTACCAAGGCACAGGGGTTTTTATAGAGGAGGAGGGGAGACAGCCAAGGAATCAATAATCCTTCTAAGGGAGTTGCCAGGTGTTATGTAGATTTCAGTACAGACAAAAGTTGGGAACATTCTGTAGTCGATACATTCTGACCCACCCTGTTTGACCTTTTCTATAACAAAGCACAACCTAGCAGCCCCTCCTGAAGGAATTTATACAAATAGTAACAAGATCGCTCCAGGGCAGCTGATGAAATGGAGTGGAGGTCAGACAGAAGGTCAGACCCCAACAACAGTGACCTCCTTGATTGGAAGTAGTGATCTCTGGGAGGCAGGGGCCATCACCACTACCTGGTGTCCTGGTGTAGTATCTTCCTATTTGTGATTTGCCCTCCACCACCAAAGCCAGCAGTGGCTGGCAGGCACTCCGCTGTCTGTCTTCACAGCTCCTGGGCTTGCACCAGTGCCTACACAGGCATGCTCATTACAGGGGCTGAAGAAGTGTCAAATGCCCAGGCAAGGTCAGAGCTGGGAGGAAGATGTACACTTGGCAGGCCACCCTCTCCATAACCACATGTTGGACCAGTGTCTGCAAGTGACTGGCCTAGCCCCAACCCAAAGAGAAGCAAGGTAGACCCACCCCCTGCATGCAGTTTGAGGTCCACCTCTCTCTCTCTGTTTTTTTTTTTTTTTTAAAGAGAGAAAGACAGTGAGAAAGAGACAGAGAGAATCAATTTTACTGAGTTTTTCACATGGCTTTCGTTGCTCTGACACTTAGCTGTGTATGTGGGTGCTGGGGTTTGAACCCGTGTACTCGCACGTGCCGGGCAAGCGCCGTAACCACCAAGCCACCGCTCCAGCCCAAGTCCACCTCTCTTGACTGGTGTGTGTCATGGCCATGTCTCCACTCATTTAGCAACACGTTTACTGAGCATCAACTGTATGCTATGCTGTCCCTGAGCATCAAAATACAGTACTGAGAAGTGGCCAGAGAGACAATATGCAAACTTACCAGGGATGTGATGAGCTGTGGCACCTGAGGCTAGGGAGACGAAGACCAGACACTTCCACAGGACTGAAGCATCCAGGGGGACTTCAAGTGCTGAGGCTGTGAGGGACAGAGAGCCTGATGCACTGGGGAACCAGCAGCAGGTCCTGTGGCTGGAGTTTGGGCTTACGCAAGAGAGAGGAGAGGATTCAAGATGCGGGGCCAGATGGGAACACTTGTAGGATGGAAGCCCCTGGAAATTCATCATCTCTTCTTTATTGAGATACAATTAACAAATAATAAACTGCACATTGTAAGTTCACGATTTGATAAATTTTAACAGCTCTGTCCACCTGGGAAATTACGACCATAATTAAGATGGCAAACCTGCCCTTTGTCTTCAAATGTTTCCTTGGGCCTGTTTACAGTCCTCCTGCCCCTTTTCTGCCTCTGTCTCCAGACAATCACCAACCTGCTTTCCACCACTCTATTGCATTTTCTAGAATTCTGTAGAAATTGATTCATATAGTACATACTCTTTTTTGTATAACTTCTTTCACTCACACGATTATTTTAAGACTTGTTCATATTGTAGCAGGTGGCAATAGTTTATTCTTTTTACTGCTGTTGATGAGCATCTGATCTGTCTCCAGTGTTTGCTATTACAGCTAAAACTGCTATAAACATTTGTGTGCAAATCTTTGTGTGGAGATACACTGCTATTTCACCTGGGAAAAACACTCAGCAGCAGAATGGGTGGGTCATGCAGTACGTGTGTGGATGGGTGGGTCAGTTGTGTGGTACATGTGTGGACGGGTGGGCTGTGTGGTAAGAGTGTGTTCAATATCCTAAGAAACTTGGATTTTTCTCATGGTGCTTGTGCCATTTCACATTGTTACTGGCAGGATTTGGGCTTCCAGTGACCCCTCAGTGTCCCTAACTTCACTTGTGGTCGTTGTCTCCGCTGGAGGATTCTGAATAAATTGGCATGGTTGACTGACTGATTTCAGTATTAGGGACTGAACCCAACTCTCAACGCTTCTCATTTTATTTTTCATTTTGAGGCAGGACAGGGTCTCTCTGTGTTTTCCAGACGGGCTTCCAACTTGGAGTCCTCCTGCCTCAGTCTTCCGAGTTGCTGTGAGCACAGGCATGCGCCACAGCACTGGTTATGATTTTGTTTCAAAAAATCCTTCTGGGGGCTGGAGTTATGGCACTTGCCTGGCATGTGTAAGGACACAGGTCCAAACCCCAGCATCACTTACACAACTAAGTGTTAGAGGAACAAAGGCCACATGAAAGGCTGAATAAAATTTGATTCTTACTTTCTCTCTCACTGTCCCTCTCTCTCTTTAAAAAAAATCCCTCTGAAATCTGGTATGGTGGCTATGTCTCTAATCCCAGCATTTTAGGAGGCTGAGGAAAGAGGATGGAGTTCAAGCCCAGCCTCAGCAACTTGGCAAGGCCCTTAGCAATTTAGCAAGATGAGACCCTGGCTCAAAATGAAAAAAGGTCCAGGGACATGGCTCAATGCTAGAATGCCCCTGGATTCAATCCCCAGAATGAAGAAGAAGAAAGAAGAAGAAGAAGAAGAAGAAGAAGAGGAGGAGGAGGAGGAGGAGGAGGAGGAGGAGGAGGAAGAATCCCTCTGATGCTGATCTGTGGAGGATGGACCAGAACAGGCAGGAGAGGGGTTTTTCACAGTGTATTGACATCTTCTCTCTAAGAGCCAGGTGCTCCCAAACCTATGGCCCCCATCCCTCCCACCTCGCTATCTGCTCCTGCTCTCAGAGTCCCCCCTTCCTCTTTCCAGCGGTGTCTGTTGCCCCCAACCCTACCTACCACTAGCTGAAAATCACCCGTGCAGGTGAATCCTCCCCTAGTGCTGTGGCCTACCCTGCAGGCAAGAATAGTGGGAGGCCAGGGTCTGAATGCAAGAGGACCCTGGACATTTGCCCTCCCTCTTTCTGGGCCCTGCTGGCCAGTGTCCAGTGCTAGCTCTGAGGGTGACCTTGGTGAGTCTAGTGTTTTCTCTTTTTGTCGATCTTTGTTTTCTGACAATCATGCTGCACCTAAGAATGGAAAAGTTTCCAGAGGGGAAGCATCCATGGCCACCAACTGCAGGAAGGGGAGAACTCAGGAGGGACTAGAAGTGCCAGGTCTCTCCCCTGCCTCTTCCAGTCACACGCCCACACCATACACTGGTGGGTCTGAGGGATATGGGTAGGGGGAAGGAAGTGATGGGGCCTCAGAGTGATAATAGCACATGCACAGGTAGCCAGAGCTGCGGGCAAACTGAGACAATAGGAGCTTCAGTTCTTACAGGTGGGGTGCTCCAGAGGGATGCGAGATGCTTGGCCACTTTAAGCACAGGGGGAGGCACAGCCTTGGCCAGGACTCAGGGCTCTGTCACTGACCAGCTAAAGACATCATTCCAGAACAATCGAGTCTGGGGTGGGAGAACTGGCCAGGAGGTGTCAGGAGACCAAGGAAAGAGACAGCCAGGTGTAGGATAGTATAATTTATCAGGGAACTTGCTCACAGAAGTATGGTCCTGTGCAACAGTATGACCAATTGATTCTTGTGATTTGGGTCAGAAGCATGGGACTTACAAAGTGGTCAGGCCAAAAGCAACTTCATAGCAGCTGGGAAGATAACACGGTTTATCTTAAGCTAGTAACAAAGAGTCAGACGGTGAAGCTGGCAGCAGGCTCAGTGCAGCTCCACAGACCACTCTGGTGGTTTGTTTATTTACAGTCTGCTGGGAAACTCTGGGGCCAGTGAGGGGACAGATTGAGGCTACTTGAGGCAGTCGTGGTGGCCCCCACTAGATGGCTGTGTGGTTCGCAGCTGACTCTCTATAACATCCTGGCAACCTCATTGTGAAGGTTCAGCAAGGGGTATATGTAGAGCCCTTGGAGTAGGGCTGCCAAGCAGAGAGCTCTGTGGAAAGTTTGTTTATCTTAGAAGCAGGGTTAGCAAAACAGGACAGGCCAAAATGCTACAGAGCTGGAGCCTTCTGTGAAACTGAGGCAGTGCAAAGATCCCCTTCAAACCCTGATTTCACACATGTTGCTCAATTCACAGGAATGAGTTGATTTAAGGGTTAGGGAAAGGGGAGGCTCGCAAGGGAGAGTGGGTCCTCTCAGAGAGGAGAGGGACAAGGTGCCTTTTCTTTTTTTTCTTTTTTCCTTTAGAGAGAAGTACAGTGAGATAGATTGAGAGAGAAAGAGAGAGAGAATCAATTTTTATTGAGTTTTTCACATGGCTTTCATTGCTCTGACACATAGTTGTACACATGGGTGCTGGGATTTGAACCCATGTACTTGCGCATGCCGGGCAAGCACCACAACTGTCTATGGAGCCACCGCTCCAGCCCCTGCCTTTTCTTTTTTTAAGAGGGAAGGACAGTGAGAGAGAGAGAGAGAGAGAAAGAGAGAAACAATTTTATTTAGTTTTTCATGTGGCTTTCATTGCTCCAAGACTTTGTTGTGTACATGGTGCTGGGGTTTAAACTCGCATACTCAACGCATGTCAGGCAAGCAATGCATGTCAGGCAAGCACCGTAACCACTGAACCACCATTCCAGCCCAACAAGATACCTTTTCTATACTCCAGTTTTGTTGAGAATCCCAGAGAAGTTTCTGAAAAATCCCACCCAGGTCCAGGTCTATCTCCTGAGGTTTTTTTGGTTTTTTTTTTTTTTTTTTTTTAAGAAAGAGGGGGCGGGGGGGGAAAACCAATTTTATATATTTTTCATCTGGCCTTTGTTTCCCCAATGCTTAGTTGTGTATATGGTGCTGGGGTTTGAACCCGGGTCCTTGTACATGCCAGGCAAGCGCCATAACTGCTGAGCCACCACTCCAGCCTTAGAATTATTCTCTTCACCCCAAGTTCCCACCATTCACATCTGTCTGTCCCCTAACAAAGGAGTCCTGGGTGGGTGAGGTCTGGGGAGAAAAGGCTCCAAGACACTCACAACCCCCCATACACACACACACACACACACACACAGAGTCTCTCCCCCACACGCACACTGCTCTCAGAGGCCCCATTATCTCCAGCCCATAGGTGTCCTGGGCAAGGGGTACCTGCCTGGGCCTAGCTGGACAGCGCTGCTCAGGCCAGGTTGGTGCTCCCTACCAAAGAGTTGTGACTGATCTCTGTTTATTGCAGGTCCCCTGGAGGCCTCTCTTCTTTGCAACTTAAAAGAAACTGTTGCTGTTACATTAAAATTACAGAAAGACTGGTGATGGCGGCTTTGACTTGTAGTCCCAGCCAAGGCAGGAGGATCTCTTGAACCCTGGAGTTCAAGACCAGCCTGGGCAACATAATGAGACCCTGTCTCAAAATATTAAGTGAGGGGCTGGAGTAGTGGCTCAGCGGTTTCGGCGCTTGCCTGGCAAGCACGAGGACCCGGGTTCAAACCCCAGCACCGCGTACACAACTAAGTGTTAGAGCAACTAAGGCCATGAGAAAAACTAGATAAAGTTGTTTCACCCTTTCTCTGTCTCTCTCTCTCACTGTCCCTCTCTCTTAAAAAAAAATTAATGATGTCATATTTAAAAAAAATATTAAGTGAAATAACATAAGCATATCATATTGTTACTTTATATGTATTTATGATTGTACAATAACTCAACTCCTTAATAATTTTTTTAAAGTGAAATAAAATTACAGAAGGTGTTTGAGGCTAAGCTCCTGCAGCAGACTCAACAGACCTGCCAGAGCAGAACCACTCATGCTGGGAACCACATAATCAAACTGCACCTAAGAACAGGACAGTTTTCTAATGAGCAGGAGCGGTACAGCACCAGTAATGCACATGATGAGGAAGTCCCCTCACTTTAGCTTTGAAGACAGCCAGATGTTTGCTTCTCCTTTTTACAAAAAGCCTCTAAGCATTGCTGTGTAGGAGCTATTGTGATTTGGATATGAGGTGTCACCCAAAAGCTCCTGTTTAATGAAGGAGGTGAAATGATTAGCTCATGTAGACAGTAACCTGATCAATGATTCATCTGATGGATCAAGCTGAATTGGCTACTGGGTGACAATTGTAGGCAGGTGGGGTGTGTCCCTGGCTCCTCCTTCTTGCTCTTGTGTGCTCTCTCTCTCTTTCTGCCTCCTGGCTGCTTTCCTCTGCTAGGCCCTTCTACCATAATGTCCTGCCTCACCTCAGTCCAGAGTAATAGAGTTAAACCAGTCAAACCTCTGAAATTGTGAGCCAAAATACACTTTTCCTCCTCCAAGTTGTTCTTGCTGGGTATTTTGGTCACAGGGAGGAAAAGTAGCCCACCCAAAACTTGTGGCATCAAATAGGAGCCTTTGTATCATGCTCACCCTGACATCCATTGCCCCAGGTGGGGACCCCTCCTGGAGCTCCATGCATGTTCTCGCTCCCAGCTATGTTGACTGGGGACTCAGGCTGAGTTCTCCTAGCACCTTCACTTGCTCAGTGGGTTCTTACCTCATGCAGGACAGAATCAAACACAGCTAGCAAGGAGAGTTATTTATTGTGTTGATTGCCATAGTGAATGGCTGCAAATGGGCAGAGTAGCAAGGAAATCAAGGAGTGACCTGTTTGGGGGCTGTACATTAACATATTCATAAGCTATGTTGCAATCTCTCAATGTTTCTGTGCCAATTTGCCCACAAAATCGTACCTAAAATTGTATAAGCACCTCCCCTATGTTTTGACATCCATATTCATTTATATAAAGGTCTTGGTTAGTTAGGGGCAAGGAGATGTGATCGGATCTGTTGTCTGTCTCGAGTGGCGAACGTGGATCAGAAGGTCCTCATGCATAGAGCGTGACTGTCCATAGAGCAGGACAGCCTTTTGTTTTCAGCAGTTGCTCATTTAAACCTAACACTATGCTCCTGCCATCTGCGTGGGCAATGAGAATGCCCACATGAGGCGACTCCCTTTGGGTGTCAGGTTCCAAGAGAGAGCTTCCTGAGCACCAAGCAGGAGCTGCATGACCTTTTTTGACCTTGGAGGTCACCCAGCATGCTTTGCAGGAAGGTTTATTGTCAGTCAGCTTTCTGTTACTGTTAAAAATACCTAAGATCATCACTTATGAAGAGGAAAAGTCTATCTGGCTCAGTTTTGGAGATTCCACTCCCTGGTCAGGTGGACCCACTATTTTGGGGCCTGTAGCAAGGTACCATGGTGGGGTTGCAAAGTGGAGCAAAGCAGGGGCTGGAGCGGTGGCTCGGTGGTTACAATGCTTTCCTGGCATGCGCAAGTACGCAAGTTCAAACCCCAGCAACCATGTACACCACGAAGTGTCTAAGGAATGAAAGTCACATGAAAAACTAAATAAAAATTGCTTCTCTCTTTCTCTCTCACTGTCCCTTCTTTCTTTTAAAAAAAAAAGTGGAGCAAAATATTAACCTCATGAGGGCAAGAGAAAAGGGGGACCCTTTATTGCACCATGTGCATGTACCCAGTAAGCAGAAGACCTCTCTAGGCCCCACCTCTTAAAGATCCCACCACCTCCCCACACCACCAAGCTGGCAACTTCAACGTGGGGCTTTGGGGGACATTTAAGATCCAAACTATAGCAGCTGTTCTTACATAAGAGAGAGACTTAGGTCACTCCAGGTTCTAGAGGGGCTGGAGGCTGGCTCTTGGTGGGAAGGGTCCAGGCCACAATGCAGCAGAGCCTGCAGCACAGAAGACATCCTGTGGTCACTTTGGAAGATGCAGCTTGTCTGGGCAGAGCATCTTGAGAGCTCTCTGCGTTCCAGTGCCGATATGTGAAGAGCAAGAAGGGACAGCCAGCATGTGGGTCCCAGAGCCACAGAAAGGGAGACCCCCCAGGTTGAATGCTGCCTACAATGTCTGCAGCTCTGTAGCCCATGCTTACCCAACCTCTGTAAGGGCATGCTCAGGTGGGTGCCCCTGCCACTGGGGTGGCCTGGCCCACCTTGGAGGTGGCCTGGGCCTGTGTGTTTGAGAAACATCCAGCAACAAGCAGAGGTGGTCGTGAGGCCCTCAGAGGCTGCTGCACTTGAGAAGGGTCTGCAGGGTGTGCATGGGGAGGAATGAGCACCACAATCTGGCTGCTACATGAGGAAGGGACTGAAGGGGCCCAGCAGGAGCCCAACCAGAGGTGACTGTATCAGATTCAGCAGCAGGTGTGGGGATTGGGCTTCCAGGTGTATTCTGAAGGTCAAGTGTGCTGGTCAGCTGTCATTCTGATAAAATGCCTGAGAAAATCAACTTAAAATGAGGAAAGATTTGTTTTAGCTCAGGTTGGCCCTGTCGCTTTGGGCCTAAGCTGAGGCAGAGCATCACAGTGGAAGTGTGTGGTGGAAACCTGTTCACCATGGTGACTGGAAAGCAAAAGCAAAGGCAGGAAGGGCCTGGTCCAATGTCCCCTTCATGGGCATGCCCCCAGTGATCCACATCCTTCCACAAGGACCCACTTCCTGAAAGTCCTACCACCTTCCAACAGCAAGAACCACAGGCTGGTGCCCAAGCTGTTAGCATGGGAGGAGGTCAGGACACATGTGTGCCAGACCCTGTTCTGGGAGACCCCAAGGACCACATCTCCAGAGTTCACTCTCCCTTGCACTGGGGCTGCCATACTGAATGCAGCATGGGGACACTGGGCCTGTTCCTGACCCAGCCTTAGGAAGACCTGGTGCCCTTGGAAGCAGCTGTGTGTAAGCTGGCCCCTCAGACCACCATGGACAGGAAGACTAGGCATCATTCAGAGAGGACCCACAGAGCACAGCATGACAATCCCAGCTGTGCAGTTAGTGAATACAGAATGCTGGTTCCAAAATGTGATGTTGGACTCTGCATTTATCCTAGTCGACACTATGGCATTAAGTCATCAAGTTGATTCAGGATAAGTCATTAAGTTTGGGGTGGTTTGCTACACAGTGACAGCAGAGACATCATATGCATATCTGTGTCCCCATCCAAGTTAAGTGCCAGAGCCCAGCCTACATCAGGGCCAGAACCAGCGACATGTGTCCCAGGGGTCAGGGGGTCAGTTCCTTAGCCAAAGCCAGGGCTAACAGCACCCTCAATCTCTTCTGTACACACTGGCCAAGTGAAGGATGATGTGAGAAGGTGCTGTATACATTTTCAGGGTACTGCCAAGCAGTGTGTAGGGGATTAGGTCCCCTCCCAGGGAAGGGGCCACAGGGAGGTGACTTCTTTAGGCTCCAGCTTCTTGCCTTGTAGGGTGAGGTGGGATATGGCTGAGCATCTCCTCTGGCGAAGACCCTTCCAGGTGCCACTGAACACTGGGCCTCCTGCAGCTGCAGAAACTGTCCATCAGGGGTGTGTGTGTGTGTGTGTGTGTGTGCATGGAACCAGCACAAAACCTGGACTGTGACCATACCCCTCTGACCTCTACCTGTGACTTCCCAGAGACCAGGGAGTTCTCAGGGCTCCCTTTCCTGCCTCTCCAGCTCAGGTCTCAGGCTTCAGGTCTGAGGCCAGTTCTTGCACTGAGCAGGTGGCCTGCACCCGATCGTCAGCACTGAGCCCAGGGTACCCTGTGGAAGGCCCAAGGTGAGTATGGGATTCCTCCTGAGTCACAGGACATGCATGGGGATTCTGGCTGGGGCTGCATGAAAGCATGCAATTCCTTCTGCAGCTCCTGTCCCTTACCTCCACGAGTTCCCAGGGGCTGTGCCCTCAGACATCTTCTGGTCTCAGCCACGAGAGACCATGACCCGTCTCCACCTGGGCTACCCTGCCCCCTGTTCTCACCCTCTGAAACAGACTCTCCAGAATAAAAATAAATCAAGCACCAGGCAGGGATATTGGACAGCAATAGATTTAATAAGTTTCCCACCAAAATATAAACACAAACCAGTAAAAAACAAAATGAACAACAAAAAATCAGGCCTGGAGCCACAACAGAACAAAGGGACAAAATGCGCAACACCAACGTGGAAGAGGCCTAAGTGGGAGGACAGAGCCAAGAGGACTCGAGTAGGATTGGGCTGGCCATAAATACTGAAGGAGGAACTCGGGAGCCCTTGGGCCTGAGTGCTGGGAAGCAAGGCTGGGGCCAGGTGCTGTTCCTCTTGCCCTGGCTGGCCCCCTGCAGCAGCTGTGAACGGCCTCACTTGGGGCCCTGGGCCTCAGACTCCTCCTCGTCGTCCTCGTACATCTCGCCCTCTTCCTCAGCTGTGGCATCCTGGTACTGCTGGTACTCAGACACCAGGTCATTCATGTTGCTCTCGGCCTCGGTGAACTCCATCTCGTCCATGCCCTCGCCCGTGTACCAGTGCAGGAAGGCCTTGCGCCGAAACATGGCCGTGAACTGCTCCGAGATGCGCTTGAACAGCTCCTGGATGGCAGTGCTGTTGCCGATGAAGGTGGAGGACATCTTGAGGCCGCGTGGTGGGATGTCACACACGGCCACCTTCACGTTGTTGGGGATCCACTCCACGAAGTAGCTGCTGTTCTTGCTCTGGATGGCCAGCATCTGCTCATCCACCTCTTTCATGGACATGCGGCCTCGGAACACGGTGGCCACAGTCAGGTAGCGGCCGTGGCGCGGGTCACATGCAGCCATCATGTTTTTGGCATCGAACATCTGCTGGGTGAGCTCAGGCACAGTCAGCGCGCGGTACTGCTGGCTGCCCCTGGCGGTTAGCGGCGCAAAGCCTGGCATGAAGAAGTGCAGGCGTGGGAAGGGCACCATGTTCACTGCCAGCTTGCGCAGGTCGGCGTTGAGCTGGCCCGGGAAGCGCAGCGAGGTGGTGACACCGCTCATGGTGGCCGACACCAGGTGGTTGAGGTCCCCATAGGTGGGTGTTGCCAGCTTGAGGGTGCGGAAGCAGATGTCGTAGAGCGCCTCGTTGTCAATGCAGTAGGTCTCGTCCGTGTTCTCCACCAGCTGGTGGATGGACAGTGTGGCATTATAGGGCTCCACCACCGTGTCCGACACCTTGGGTGAGGGCACCACGCTGAACGTGTTCATGATGCGGTCGGGGTACTCCTCGCGCACCTTGCTGATGAGCAGCGTGCCCATGCCTGAACCTGTGCCACCGCCCAGGGAGTGGGTCAGCTGGAAGCCCTGCAGGCAGTCGCAGTTCTCACACTCCTTCCGCACCACGTCCAGAACTGAGTCCACCAGCTCTGCACCCTCTGTGTAGTGGCCCTTGGCCCAGTTGTTGCCGGCTCCACTCTGACCTGTGGGGGAGAGGGAAAGATGACAGGCCAGGGTCACGTGGTCCTCAGTCTAGACCTCCAGCACCTGCCTGAACACCCTACAAGACAAATGTGGGAAAGTCCAGCCCTGCTGAGCACACCTTCTGTGCCTGCTGTACTGGCCCCTGGCCACCGCTACTGGGTGCTGGGAGCCCCAGCTGCATATTGCCCAATGTTAAGAACTCTGGATGGAGAGCAGAGGACCTGGGGTTGGTCCAGGACCTGGCTCTCTCTGCATGTCCAGCCAACTTTCTCTCCAGCTGGCTACCTGGAAGCTTAAGCTGCAACCCCACAATCCCTGGTAACTCAAGACTGGATGGGCACTGCATCCACCAGCTGGGTGTGCTGGGACTCGAAGGAAGGAGTGAGGCAAGTCCTCTTCTTGCACCCAAGTGGGCACTGGGGCCTGCCACTGGGCGTGGGCACAGGAATGTTGACCTCTTGCCACATGTTTGTAAGCTGAGTCCCCTAGAGGCCCCTACTTCTGTTCCACTAGCTCAACAACAATTCTAAAAGCTTATCTGTATTTTACACCTCATTCTTCTTAAATGCAAGAGTGGTGGTTCTCACCCAGAATCCTTTCTCTGAGCTACCAGTGCCCAAGTATAAGCTGGAGAGATGAGTTGCACTCAACATGGTCCAGCAAGAGGTTTCATCCTGTTTCTGACTCACCCCCTCTGCAAGCTGGGTTCACCTGCCCAGGCTGCTGGGCCCTCAGAGCTCACATAGCAGAGGAAACTTACCAAAGATGAAGTTATCAGGCCTGAAGAGGTGCCCGAAGGCCCCAGAACGGACACTGTCCATGGTCCCAGGCTCCAGGTCCACCAGGATGGCCCGAGGCACATACTTGTGAGCTGAGGGGAGACAGGGACTCAGTAATGTAGGTCACAGAGAGTCAAGGGCTCCCTGCTTCCTTCTAAATCCTACCATGTGTAAAATGGCCAGTACACTACTAGATGGGCAGAATCATCCATGTGGGCAGGTCAGTATTTCACCAGTCTACTATGGAAATCCCTCTGTATTGGTTGCCAAATAGCCCCGACCAAGCCCTGCAGGTGGCCCAGCCCTGGGCCTTCCCACAGCCTGCTCCTCTGGGTTATACATGCCCTCATGGCCTTTAGAAGTTTGTCCCTCACTCTGCTGGTTGTCAACTCATGGTCACTTTCGTTCTGTGAGTTTGGATGCCCAATCTCCAGTTGCACCTCCTGACCAATGGACTCCACCCACCCAGGGGCCCCTCCCCAGGGGAAGTGCTCACAGGAGGCCTCATTGTAGTAGACACTGATGCGCTCCAGCTGCAGGTCCGAGTCCCCCACATAATTGCCACTGGGGTCAATGCCATGTTCATCACTGATGACTTCCCAGAACTGCAACAAAGGCACAGGGAGGGGTCAGCACCTAAGAGAGGCCCAGTCCCACCTGAAGACTCATAGGCCCCGAGCTTCACTGAGGCTAGGAAAGAACGCAGTGCCATGTCAGACAACTGTGGCAAACATGCAGACCCCTTGCCTCGTGACCAGGCCAACCAGGGCCCTGGGGTGGACCAGGCCTAGCCCACACAGACCAGGCTCCCAAACCCAACTTTGCCCTCAGGGGCAAGGAGAAAACACCCCCAGGGACAGCTTTTGTTATTTTTTTTTTCAGACAAGGAAGCACAGGCCCAGATTTGCTATGCCCTTAGCCACTTGTGTGGCCCTTGCCATCAGAGGAAGCAGTGTCCATTGTGGTGGTCTGGTAGCATCTGCCTCAGCCAGGAGGACTCACAGTGACCCTGGGAGCCAGTCTCACCAAGCACTCCTGGCTGGATCTGAGCAGGCCATCAGGGTCCCACATGGAAATGACTTCCCCTCTCCCCTACCTGGCCTGTCCTCATGGAGCCTGGCAACACCAAGACTGATTTCTCACCTATCCTACTTTGGGCAGGAACACAGTGCTTCTCAAAATCAGCTACTACACCTGCAGGAGAGCCAGGTAGCATGGAGCACAGCCTAGATTTAGGGCCACAGCCTGGTCCCCCTCTTTCCAGCTGTGTGACCTCAGCAGGTCACTTGGATTCTCTGTGCCCCGGTGTCATCTGTACAGTGGGCCTGATGATACTAGGTCTTTGTAAGAACACAGTGAGATAAAGTTCATGGAGGATGGTTAGTGCCCACAGAACTGTAAGCACACAGGCCAGCACACAATGACACACCCTGGGTGAGAGGAAGCTGCAGAAAGGTCCTGTGCTCAGTGCAGGGCCTCTTCCCTGGAGCATAGGACAGGCAGACAGCCTCTGCAGTCACATGCTGCAGGACTCCCAGCACTGTGAGGCCCCCCATCACCTCCACTTCGCTCCTCAGGGCTGGAGTGACTTCCAGATGAGTTAATGGTGTGAAGGCCTCCAGAAACAAAGGGCCTCTACAGAGGAGTCATGTGCTGGTGCAAGAAAGCAGTGTGCATGTGTTCATCCATCTCTGGCTGTCTCTGACAGAAACACAGAAAATTGTGCCTGGGGACATGTGTGGTCCTGGGCTGGGAGGAAGACTTCCTTTCACTGATACCCTTCTCTGGCACTGTTGCACTTGTCATGTGCATGTGGTGGCTTTTAAAGAAGATTCATTAAAAATAAAAATTCAAACAGAGAAGTTATTATAAAACACTCAGGGACCTGGCAGCTTATCCCAAGAGTCTATTTTCAGAGGTCACCTCTCAGCAATGATGGGACTGGATTTCTTTCCCTATTGTGTATTTTTGTCATTGCTAAGTTTTGTTTTTTTTTAAATAAAGAGGGACAGTGCGGGAGAGAGAAAGAAAGAGAATCAACCTTTATTTAGCTTTTCATGG
The DNA here is from genome assembly GCA_004027875.1 of Aplodontia rufa. Taxonomy (NCBI): domain Eukaryota; kingdom Metazoa; phylum Chordata; class Mammalia; order Rodentia; family Aplodontiidae; genus Aplodontia; species Aplodontia rufa. The sequence goes on along the minus strand of PVKS010014585.1, from coordinate 15,806 downwards.
AAGTTTCGATGCTCCAACACTCTGTTGGGTACATGGTGCTGGGGTTCAAACTCATGTCCTCACGTATGCTAGGGCAAGTGCTGTAACCGCTGAGCCACTGCTCCAGCCCCATTGCTAAGTTTTATTCTTCTCTTTGCAGTAAGTGTGTGTTAATTTTTAATCAGGAAAAATAAAAACACAGGAAGATCAGAGGCATTTGGGTCTATCCTGTTCTGGGCCTGGAGGCTGTCTCTCTATTTAGAGACTGGCAGTCCAGACCCAGGGACCTTGGTCCACACAGCCCTGGGGCACCACAGCCACCAGCACCAGCAGAGATGAGAAAAGCACAGCACAAATATGTGTGGGCAACTCAGTCACTGCAGTAGCCATGTGTCCAGTGAGAAGCACCCCTCCCAGGAGGCCCGGGCCAGCCTCCCCTGAATAGTGGACAAGACAACGGTGCCTGCAAGGCTTCACAAGAAAGCCTTCCACAGATGTGGGCTTCACTGGTAAAAAGGTCTTGGGTGCCATTTAAAGCTTCAAAATTTAGCAGTTAGACTGTCTGCCTGGCATGCACAAGGACTTAGGTTCAAACCCTAGCACCATGTATACAACTGTATGTCTGAAGAACAGAAACTGAATGAAAATATAAATAAAATTCTTCTTTAAAAAAAAATTTTTTTAGGGGTTGGAACACTTCCTCAGAGGTTACGGTGCTTGCCTTGCATTCGCAAGTCCACGAGTTCAAACCCCAGCACCACGTACACAACAAGGTGTCAGAGCAACAAGGACCAGGTGAAAAACTAAATAAAATTGATTCTTTCCTCCTCTCTCTCTCTCACTGTCCCTCTCTCTTTAAAAAAATTTAAAAAAAAAAGTTTTAAAGCCATGCACACAGGTAACTTAAATAAAATGGACCAGAAGGATGGAAAAATTTTGTCTGGGCTTGGAGAGTATGACCAAGAAGGAGAAGTTGTTTCCTTATCTGCAGTGCTTGCTTCAATTTTTTTCTTTTTTCTTTTTTTTAATGCAAGTCTCAATATGCTGGCCAGGCTGGCCTTTAACTCCTGGGCTCAAGTACTCTTCATGATTCAGTCTTCCCCAGCAGCTGGGACGACAGGCCCGAGACACCCAAGTCTCTGCAGTATTCCAACTTTTTAAAGAGACTATATTAACAATTGCATTTGTGATTTAATAAAAAATTGCTGGGTGCAGTGGCACATATCTGTAATCCTAGAGACTCGGGAGGCTAAGGCAGGAGGACGGGATCAGTTTCTGCAATTTACAAGACCCTGACTCAAAATAATAAACAAAGAAAAATGGGCTGGGGGATACTGCTCAGTGGTTGAACACCCCTGGGTTCAATTCCCAGTACCAGAAAAAAAGAAAAAAAAATGTCTACAAAAACAAAAAGAGCTGAAGGTGTAACCCAGGGGTAAAACACACTTATCTTCAATCCCCAGGACCACCAATAAATAAAAATAATTAAAAACCTTACCAGTAAAATGCATCATGTAATATGTTTAATAAACAAAGGAATACAATTTCTTTTTAAAGAGAGAGGGACAGTGAGAGAAAGAGAGAATCAAGTTTATTTAGTTTTTCGTGTGACTTCCGTTGCTCCAACACCCTGTTGTATACGTGGTGGTACTGGGGTTTGAACTCATGTTCCTGAGCATGCAAGGCAAGCACTGTAACCGCTGAGCCACCGCTCCAGCCCAAAAGGAATACAATCTTGAAAATTAAACAGCACCACTACAGCAGAGGTACTGGTAGATTCAGCATGGATTCCTGGCTTTGCAACCCCAGGTAGTGCGGGTGCAGGCTGGCACAGCTGCAGCCACTGAGAACACAAGTGGGGGGCAGGTAGGCAGCCCCGACCCAGGGTGGGGTGGGGGAAACCCCCTCCCTTTGCTCCCATTGGCTCCCAGGACAGGCCCCGCCCGGAGGCCACTCCCAGCGGCAGGGGTGGTAAGGCGGGGCGTGGGGGGGAGGGGAGGACGGACAACGAGCCCTCCCAATCCAGACAAAAGACCCACAGCTTGCCTTGGGCTGCCCTGCCCAGGGGAGGAGAATGGAGAAGATGGTGGGGTCCAGGCACCAGCCCAGGAACCACAGGGGGCTTGTCTGTCTGCTCCGGGTGTTGGGGGGGAAGGGGGGAAGGGGGGGTCCCCACCCACCCCGCCCATCTGGGCAGGAGACCTGGACTTAAAACTCCTGCCCTGCCCAAGCCCTTGATCCCAGGCAAGTGACTCAGCTTTGGGGGTGGGGGAGCTTTGGTGTCCTCTTGGATGTCCTCATCTTGGGGGCGGGTGGTGCCTCTTGCACCACAAAGCACCTAGGACCATCACTCACACTGTCACACAAGGCTAGATGCTCTTGGCCTCAGTCAGACTCTGTCTTGCCTACACCCACCCCACCCCAGCCAGGCACCTCCTGGAGCTGCGGGCTTCTGTGTTGAGCCAGGCCCACACAAGGGCCCAGGAGCAGGAGAAATCCCACCATCCCCACTGCAGTCCATGACAGAGACCCTGCCACCATCTATACCAGTGGGAAGCAAAAATGGCTGAGAAACCTCCTATTGTCTGGGATAGATGCTGAGCAGATGAATCCTTACTACAGGCCTGGCCCAGGGGCAGCCAGTGTGGTCTCTTGGGACCTTCCAGGGCAGGGTGGGGGGAAGTAGAGGGTTGATTACCTCAAAGGGCAGAATGGAAAAGGAAAGCATCCCTCCCCAAGAAAACTGACTTTTTTTTTTTTTTTTAAGTACAGGGGACTGAACCCAGAGCCTCCCACACACTAGGCCCAGTGCTCTACCTCTGATCTGAGATACGTCCCCAGCCCTTTTTGTTTTATTTTCATTTTGAGACACGGTCCCTCACTAAGTTGCCCAGGCTGGCCTCAAACATGGAATCCTCCTGCCTCAACTGGGATCCAGCCAGAAATTGAGCTTTTAAACAAACATAAACTAAGACAAACAGCTCAAAAGAGGAAACAATGTTGGGCAAACCTAAGGTCCACAGTCCAGTGTCCTAGGACACTGTCCAGCACTCTGTTGGCTGCTTAAGGAGCCAGGTGTAGACTTTGACTTTTAGCCCTGAGGCCTTGCCTGATGTGTGCTGGGCCAGTCCTAGCCATAGAAGCAGCATCACCAGGCAAGCCTCAGGGCTGCCAACCCTCAGGGCTGCCAATCCCAGCAGCAGATGTTCAGGACAAGGCTGGCCCTGGTGAGCCAGCAGAGTCTTCAGCCCCTCCCATTAGGACAGGGCAGCTGTCATCAATTGCCCCAGGAGTCCTGATTAGATCTGAGGATCCTGGCCCTCAGGCTTCCCCTCCCCCAATACCCCTCCTGGAGGGGAACAGCTGTCTCTTCTGGGGATTAGGGAGTCTCCCTGGTACTGCCCCCCCACCACCAGAGGCATCTCCACCCCAGAGCCAAACTTGCAATTTACATGTCAGCCACGTGGCTGCCCCAGCCCATTGTAATTAGCTTTTTGTTCCTGCCTGGTTTCCATGGCAACAGCCTCCAGTAGTCTTTGCTCAGTCCCTTCCCCTCCAGGACTTGTCTCCTTCTGGGAACCAGCTCCATACCATCGCGGAGCAGCTCCCTGGCTTCAGTCCTGACAAAGTCCCATCCCTCCACCTTGCTCTGAAGACAGACCCTTCAGGCAGTAGGCTCTTCTCCCCCAGCCCAAGTCCCAGGTCTGCAAGGGACAGAGCCAAGGGAGCAGCCAGCTGTCTTCTACCTGCCTTGTGACCTTGGGCAGGGCACAACCTCCCAGGACCTGGGACCGGGTGGGGATGAGAGTGGGCACCTTTTCATGCCTCAGCCCAGCGTCTGTGAGGTGGGGTAACAATGGAGGGGGCGAGCAGAGGGTGCAGCAGCTCTCCATGCCCTGGAGGCGCTTTGTTCCTGTGTCCACTCTGGAGTGCTAGGCCCTGGGTGGGTGTGGTCCTGGGATTCGGGGACCTTTGCCCAGGAAGAACTGGGTTGAGAGAAGAGTCCAGGTCCTGACCAAGGTCACCCCAGTCCAGGCCCAAATCCTCCAACAAAGAAATAGGGTGGGGCTAGCAAGCTGTCAGAACAAGCTTGAGGACCGGAGCGCACCCTGCTCCTCCAGGGAGGTCTGGGCAGAGGGGGTCATTATGGCTTGGGGGAGAGCCCCACCCCAGACCGCTTACCCTCTCCATGTCACTCAAGGCTAAGGCGCGGTCCGAAGGGGGCCACGCCCAGGCCGTGCCCTAGTAGCGCGGGCAGAGTCCGCGCAGGGTAGGGCGAAGGCGTGGACAGAGCTGAGGCTCAGAGCCGGGTGAGGCCACCTGGGCAGGGGCAGAGGACCCGCGCGGATGGCGACGGAGGGCGAGGGCGGCGACGTCCCTGCCCAGGCGGGGGGCCGCGCTCATCCCTTTGTTCCGGGCTTGGAGCGGCGGGGTGTGGACGGATGCACACGGGGTGCACTGCGCGGCGCTCGCTGGGGCGCAGCCCGGCGGGTACGGGGACTGCGCGCGGCCTCACCTTGGCCCCGATCTGATTACCGCACTGGCCGGCCTGAATGTGCACGATCTCCCTCATGCTGGCTGCGTCTGGCGGGCGGCTGAGGAGCACGAGCGGGCGAACGGGCGGCTGCGGAGGATCCGCCGCCCCCGCCGCCACCTCTTATAGCGCCGGCCTCGCCCCCGCCGCTGACTTCAGCGCGCGCAGCCAATCGCAGGGCCCCGCAGAATGCGGCACCGGCTCTGCAGCATCAGCACCGCGCATCCCGGCTCCGCCCGCACAATGCCGGGCCCGGCGCCCCGCCAGGGAGGGGCTGGCTCCCCGGGCGTGTGCGGGCTGGAGGAGGACAGTCCAGCCCCGGGCCAGAGGACCCCTTTCCCCCCGCTGCTGGGGTTCTGCGGCGCCCCACCCTGAGGCTTTGTGAGGAGGGTCTTTCTTCCCGGGTCCCTGCCTTGTGGCCAACGAGGTACCCTAGGGGTGGGCAGGCAGGATATGCTGGAGCAGGCCCTGCACCCTCTGCGAAGAAAGCAAGCATCAGACAAGGTCGGGAAGGCTATGGGCACGAAGGACATCAGGTTACTGTCCAGCTCCGAGTCGCCGTCCTGGCAGCACAGGGTGGCCACCGGCCCTGCTTCCCCAATGGACTACTCAGCGAACATCTGTGTCAGGGACTGTCCTAAGGTCACACCGGCCAGGCAGCAGACCCAGCAGCGTAGAAAGCAGTGGGCAGCAGTTTCTATCTGATTCATTCCCTGATGTTACCTGTATCCCCGGACCCTTGGTACAAGTCAGGGTAAGGAGGGGGCCTGAGCCATCTGGAGCTGCTTACCTAGGGATACTGTGTGTGCACGGAGGGCCAACACCTGCTGGAGAAGAGTCCAGTGGTAAGAAAAGAAGGGAGCAGGTGAAGGGGCCACCATACATCTGTACATATATACCACACTGGTTTAATCGTCATCTGGAGTCAGACTTTACAGCGACAGGTCCTCCTGATATTTCAATGACAGAAATTCCATAAGGGTCTCAGAGAGCACCACAATGTATAGATCCCCAAACAACATTCACTTCACAAGCCGGCAGCTGAGAACCAGCTGCATTGCAGGAGAGCTCTGCAGCCTGGCTGTGTCTCCCTCTTCTCTTAGGTTGGCCATCTAGAAATGGGTCTTTTGTTCTCAAGAGATGCCCCTCCCCCACAGCATTCCATGATGTGGCTTTCCGGGGCTGGTTTCCAGCTGTCCTCCTTCAAGGAGTCCTGGGTGAGTGTTTGGCTGTGCCTCCTTGTCTGAGCAAGGGAAGAGGTTTGGAACCACCCCATAAGCCTGGACTGCAGTCTGGGATGGCATCAGACCAAGTCAGCTTCCCTGCCATCCCCCGAGGGCTCTGGTGCCAGGCTGAAGGCTGACTCACTGTTCTGTCTCCCAGGAGACACTGGCCTTGCCGGGAAGCAGCAGTCAGGGCTGGAGTGGACTTGCCTAGGAGATGATTAGCAGCACAGCCCCCACCACACCCGCCTCAGAGGGAGGTCCAATGATGTTCAGGGTCTATGCAGCAAAATGAGGAGGCTGCAACAGAGGAAGGGCCCAGGGACTCTGCCAATCCCCAGAACCACGCAGTATAATTCACCCCAAGATGCCCACTGCCCTGGGCTTGATCTTGGACATCCTTAGTCCCCAGCAGCCTCACCCGATCCTTAGAGGCCTTGCCTAAGTCTCCCAGGGCTGGCAGAGCACTGACCCAGTTCCCAGGAGGGCAGTGCCTAGCAGAGAACAGATGCCAGTCCCTGTACCACAGGCACCTCTGGGCATCTCAGTAGATGAGTATGGTCCCCTTCACTGGGTGCCACAGCTGGAGGGGCTGCAGGGATGGGCCAGGAAAGGGGCATGCTCTGACCAAGGTCAAACATGGGGCACCTCAGTGGCTGGGACTGGGTGGTTCTTCTACTGCCAAAGTGTGTATTTGGGTTGGAGGCAACTGGGAGGTCAGTTCTGTCACTGTGGAGGTAACTGGGGGAGGGGTTTGTAGCTGCAGAGAGCAGATAGTCAAGAAGGAGCTGAGGGACCTGACTGAGGTCGACAGGGTCTTCCACAGGCACTTGGGGGCTGTTTCCTCACCTGAGAAGGGAGCCATGCTTTCTGGGACTCCCTTCTCCCCCTCATACCTCCTATTCCTGCCTTCCCCCCACCCAAATTCCAAGCAGCTTCTGGAAGAAGCAAAGGCAGATGGAGATGAGCCTGCACCTGAGCACACCATGTATTACCAAATTCTTTCCTGGCCCTGAGCCCCTAGGCACTCACTGGCCACTGATTCAGACCAGCAGCCTCTTCTGCGGCCAGAGCATGCCTTCCTGGAGCCACGTGCCTTAGAACTGGCTTTCAGATGGGGTCTGCCCTACTCTGGTGAACCCCTTATACAAGGTTCCCATCCTGCAATTCCAGACCCCCCCGGCTCACTTCTTTTTCTTCTTTTTTTTTTTTAAGGGCTGAGGACTGAACTCGGGGCCTTGCGCATGCTAGGCAAGCGCTCTGCCACTGAGCTAAATCCCTTCCGGCTCACTTCTTAAAGCAGCCTGCTGCATAGCTGTGGTTGGATCTTTCTGGTCACAAAGCCCTTTCTCCTGAGATCATGGACAGAAGCAGCATCCTTTTTCTATGGCTCTTATTGCTTTTCTAACCCAGAGTCTTCCTTCCCAGCTCCTGAGGACACAGGCCCCAAGAGTTGGCAGTAAAATCCGGGTGATGGTGGGAGCTGCCTGGTCGTAGGTGGAGGCAGAGCTCACAGGACAGAGAATGTCTCCTCATGAGCCTGATGCCCAGTGCCCAGACCTCCCTCTCCCCAGCTTCCTCTCTTCCCCACAACTGCTTTTGAGGGGTGGTGCCTAGAGGTTACACTTACCCTCTCCCTGTCCAGGAGGTCTGTGTATCCACACCTTTAGAGATCCTCTACTTTGTCCTGTGGCAGATGGGACCAGGAAGGGAAGGGCCTACCCAAGGCCACACAGGAATCAGGCCACTGAGTACCACTGCCTCACTCTGCCCAGCACCCTGGCCTTGAGACCAGAAGCTGCCCCCTCTGCTCACCAGGAGCACAGCAGCACCTCCTTGAGTGTCAGACGGAGCTCTTGGCTGCGGAAGGCATAGATGAGGGGGTCGATGATGGAGTTGCAGATGATCAGTGCAAGGAAGAGGTTGAAGTTCTTGAAGATGCAGCTGCAGGCAGGGTGCTGGGGGCAGAGGACGATGAGGGTGAGGTGCAGGAAGAAGGGGCCCCAGCACAGAAAGAAAATGCCCAGGAGGATGGTGAGGGTGGCAGCACCCTTCAGGCAGAAGCCCTGGTGAGCTGGGCGCTGCCTCTTGTGTAGCCGGGCAATGCCCTGGGCATGCTGGCACGCGCGGGCAAGCATGTGGATGTAGAGGACTGCCATGAGTGCCAGCATAGCTAGAAAGAAGGTGACGAGGCAGAGAAGCACGGCTGCGTGGTTGTAGTAGGTGATAAAGAGGGTGCTGGAGAGGACGCTGGCCACCCAGATTGCCGCGATGGCCCACCGCGCGCGGGCCAGGGTCACAATGCTGTGATAGCGTAGTGCATAGAAGATGGAGATGTAGCGGTCTATAGCAATAGCCCCCAGAAAGCAGAGACTTGACACCATGGAGCCACAGGTGAGCACATCGATGACATTGTCCAGCTGCTGCACCACAGTGGCAGGCGTTGCCAGGGTGCCTGCCTCCAGCAAGAGGAAGATGGCCGTCTCCAGCATGTTGCTTGCACTCACCAGCAGGTCAGACAGGGCCAGGCAGCAGATGAAGCAGTACATGGGCGAGTGCAGGTTGCGGTTCTTGGTGATGGCGACCACCACAAGCATGTTTTCAACCAAGCTCACCAGCCCCAGGCTGAGAAACAGCCCATCAGGAATAGACACCAGCAGGCACTGAGGTCCCGTGTGGTTGGTGGCCAGCTGAAGTTGGGGGGTGGCTGTGGGGGTGGAGTTGAGAGAGCCCAGGAGCCTCCTCTGTACAGGCATAGTCTTGTGCGGGCGCAGGTGAGGCAGGTGGAGGACCCCGTATTCCAGTTGTCAGTCTCCAGGCGCCCTGCTCAGCTCAGAGGGCATCAGGAGGGCTCAGGTGTCCCTCAAATCTGCCCTTTTCCATCTCTGTCTCACACTCACCCTCTCTCTGGCTAGACAAAGGTTGGCCCAAGCATGGCCCTGGCAAAGTCCAGCTGCTCCAAGGCCAGGACCCTGAGCTTTGCTGGTGGATCCTCTGCTCAGGTCTCAGTTCTTAATGTAAACGACCCTGGTTATCCACTGCCCTCCCAGCCTCTTCCCTGGAGGCTGTTCAGGTGGGACATTTCTATGCCTTTTGCCTCCTCCCAGCCTCCAGGTCACCTGCCTCTGATAACTCTGCCTGGCCTCCTGCCACCCCGCACCAGGGGTGGGCTGAGGTCCTGGGAAGAAAGAAGCCTTTCTCTTCATCTTTAAAGTCATCCGTGGAGCCCCTCCTCCTGAGGGTGGCACATGATGGGCGTGCACCCTGGATGTGTGAGTGCCCCAGGATGCGGCTGCCAGGGGCGAGAGCAGCACCCAGCTGGCGCCAGAGCCCAAGGACCCTCATGTGCAGCACAGCCTCCCTACCTGGCACTGTCCCTGCCTCGCTGCCAGTCTCATGCCCCACGCCAGGCCTGGCCATGCGCCCCAAAAACTTCTAATTACCCTGCAGCTGCATCTCAAAATCAGTTCCCTCTGAGCCTCCAGTGCTTAGCCCACCCTATTATGGTTAGGGTTAGGATTGTGGATTAGGTTTAGGGTTAGCCCAGTGCCTTCTGGTGAGGTCCATCGGGCCCTGCCGGGCCCTGCACCATGCAGCCTTGCTCCTTCTCACTGGGGCACCAGATGCAGCTGCCCACCCCTCCCTGCTGATGCCCACATTTCTGAACATACAGGACCTTGAGCTGGGGACCACGTCCTGGCAGACTTTTGTCTCTGGCCTCTGTTGGCCACAGCCGGGCTTGTACTCTGAGAGCTATTCACAGCCTTCGCCTGGAGGTAGGGGGGAAGTTGAGCTCTTGCAGGGTGTCCCAGCACTTTCTGGGCAGGGGGATGTATTACAGGGTACAGAGCCCAGGGTCTTACACATGCCAGACATGCTCCCTACCAAAGAGCTGTGTCCCCAGCCCTCCTTTATTTTATTTAGTTTATATTTTATGTTGTGGTACTAGAGATTGAACCCGGGGTGCTTGACTACTAAGACATACCCTGTTTTTTTTATTTTATTTATCTTTTTTATTTTATTTATCTGTTTATTAGAGGCCCTCTACTGCTGGACTGTATCCCCCAGCCCTTTTTATTTTGAGGCAGCATTTTGCTAAATTGCAAAGGCTGACCTTCAATTTATGATCCTCCTGCCTCAGACTCCCAAGTAGCTGTGATTACAGATTTGCACTACATTGCTGAGTTTTATTTTTTATTTTAAGGCAGGGTCTTGTTAGATTGAGAAGGATGGCCTTGAAGTTGTGGTGCTCCTGCCTTGTCCTCAGGTGTCACCGAGATGACAGGTGTGGCCACTGCACCCAGCAACACTGGCATTTGATTCTATGACACTAACATTAGAATCCACTCTCACTTTTGCATCCACCCGACTGCCAGATGATCTCTGCCACACAGGCCCACACCCCACACACCAAGTACTGTGTTTGGACACACACAATAGCGTCCACTAACACACGTCTGGCATTCCTCATGTCTCCATTTTGCAACTTCACACATTTCTCATCTTCACTTTTTTTTTTTTTTTTAAAGAGGGACAGTGAGAGAAAGAGAGAGAAATAATTTTTATTTAGCTTTTCATGCGGCTTTTGTTGCTCCAAGGCTTTGCTGTGTACGTGGTGCTGGTGTTCGAACTTGCATACTCGCACATGCTCGGCAAGTGCTGTAACCACCAAGCCACTGCTCCAGCCCTCATCTTCACTTTTAAAACATGAGTCCACAAGTGACAAATAAGTCTAATGACAGAGGCCCCACCATGACCATATCGTTGTCATTGCTCTGGTTTAGAGCAGATGAATGCAGTGCTAAGCCCCACAGGACCCACACACTGCCACTTCCTCTGCCTTCCATGGCCTCTGCCCCTCACTCTGCTCCATGGTGAGAATGCCCAGGGCAGTGGGGTCCCCTTCCAAGTCCCAGCACGAGGTCTGTGCTCCATCACTGGCCCTGAAGTGACTTGCAGCCCAGGCACCAGCAGCTGCAGACCACTCTCATCTCCGGGGCAGTGGCAGGCAAGCAGCCCCTGCCCCCAGCTTCCGGAGTGTTTCCAGCTCCATGAAAAGGCCTTTGAGATGGATGTGTCTCACCCAGCCCCCCTCTGCCCAGCCTGGACTTCAAAGGCATGAGACTGGGGTAGCCTTTGGCAGAGGTGACCACATCCTTCCTCTAGTTGGCGGGCAACAGAAACGAGGCAGCCCTGCTTCAAGACCCCCTGTCTGGGATCTCACTGGATACACCTGCTGGAGGCTGGGAGGCAGCCAAGTACAGTTGAGAGGATAAAGTTATTGTTTGGCTTGTTACAGCAGGGAGAGGGGAGGCAAGAGTAACCCCGGGACTACCCTGATAGGGGTGTCTCAGAGCCCTGGAGGAGCACATGAGACACACATGGCTACCACTGCCCAGCAGGCCTGCCTCCAGCCAGGCCACATGGGGGCGGAGGGGGTTCTTGCCTGATCAGAGGCTCCACTACACTCACAAAGACCCCCCAGCAGCCATACACCTGATCTTACTGGATAAGCACGGATTTGGGTTGCCACATCTTGGTTTGCAAGACATCAGTAGCCTTCGAACCCCGTCTGGAAGGCTATAGTGGTTTCCTCCCATATTCGTGCCCTGTCCAGTTCAGTGAGAAAGGGGCAGCTGGTCAGCAACCCTGCTGGTCACCAGGGGCCTCCTGCTGAGCTCAGGAGGAGCCAGGGCTCACTGATAACCCTGTCAGGTTGGCAAGCGGGGCCAGGCCTTTGTTGCTGTTCAGATGAGATGTGGGCACACTGGAAATGTGCTCAGCGGCAAAACATTGCCTAAACCCAGGCAGCACCAAAGCTCTGTGGACTTCACAGCTTCTCAAGAATCGAGCTGGGAGCTGAATTGTTTCAAGGCCCAGCACCCCTTCTGCTTCACTAAACCTAGAGTTCATTGCCTCCTGGTTGCAGGACAGCTGCTGCAGCTCCAAATATGATATCCACACCTGAAAGGATTTAAGGCAGGCACAAAGAGGAAGGACACCAGGCTCTCCTTACTTGTCTGTCATTTTCAGAGAACAAAACCTTTTCCAGTAGATTCCCCCAATGGCTGATGCTCACCACAGGCAACCCCAGCTGTGGAAGCTGGGGTGTTACCCTCTCCCTAGAGGTGGATGGAATCCCTTGTCAAACCCAGTTATGCCAACATGGAGCTTGGGGTTGGCCTCCTTCAGGCCCCTTGTCTGCTGCCTCATGGGGTGGATGTCAGTCAGGGCTACGAGCGATCCCCCGATATATGGCACAGCTCACAACCCCTCGGTGCCCTGATCCTTCTAGAACCAGAGAGGATTTTTATTAATTTACTTATTGGTACTGGGGATTGAAGGGCACTTGCTGGTACTGCAAGTATGCAACACCGTGCCCGTCCTGTCCCTCCTGTGGCTGGACACATGGTGTTCTGAGGCTCTGGTATGCTCTAGCTGTGTGACCAGTTTGTGAGCCTTCCCAGGGACTGGAGGTCTTGTCAGAGCTCCCTGCCCCTTGACCTGTCATACCCTCCTGACCCACACAGGACAACTTTCTTCCTAAAACTTGTGTCTTGGGCTTCTCATTCAACACTGGGCATTCCCCCTGAAGCTTCCTGGCTTCCTTCCTTCTCTCCCTCCTTTGTGTTTGGGATGGAACCCAGGCCCTCACACATGGTAGCCTAGTGCTCTGCCACTGAACTACATCCCCACCCTGGCCTAGGGCATGTGCTTAGAAAGCTCAAATGTCTGAGTTTCGACAGACTGTAATGTCCAGCTGAGGAACCCCAACACATCATCCCCAGCTGCTCTGGAAGAAGTGGACTCTGACCCTGAAGACCAGGCAGGATATAGGGGCCCCTTCTCAACAGCAGCCTGTAGACCTCAAACTAGCAGGGAGCACCCAGAGCCCTGGCGCTCAGTAGGGACCCACAGTGCAGCCCTTGGGTTCCAAATTCTGGTGTGGACCCCACATTGTACACAGGGAGAAGCCAAAGCACTCAGGTGGAATGTGGGCGCTGGAAGAAGAGTTCCCCACAGCAGGGCAGAACCATTTACATTTATAGGGAAACAGAAGACAGAGGTTGACAGTACATTCAGCACTTCTACTTCAGGGAACTGGCCAATTCCGACCAGAACAGAAATCAGGAACATAATTGTACAGCGCTGGGCGCAGCAGCCAGGACAGCTCAGTCCCAGTCCCCTTCCCCCTCTGGGTTGTCCTCCCGTGGAGCCTCCAGGTCGTTGAAGTGGAAGTTGGCCATCATGTCGCGCACGGCCAGCATCAGCCTGTTCAGGCCTTGGTTGCGATTCAGACCCCCAGCCACTCCTTCCTCTGGCCTCTCCCCCTGCAGCAGCGAGACATGTCTGAGCAGGGCCTTTCTGTGATGGGACTGGGGATCTGGGGCCCGAGCAGGGAGGTGCACCATGAAGCCTGAAGCAGCCTGCACCCCAGCACTGGGCCTGGACCCTTCTCAGGTCCCTGTCGAGGAGAGGAAGCTCTGAAAAACCAAAGGCACATGTCTACCCAGGCCAGTACCAGGCAGTGGGCTGAGCAGCCCCATGGCCTCACCAGGCTCACCCTGGCTGCAGGCCCCATGGGCAGGTCCGCAGTTCCTGGGCAGACTGTGTGCCACAGGATGGTCGTGCCCACCCGCCTGCCCCTGCTCCTCAACTGCCTGGCATGCTGCTGGACACCTGCACGGAGATGGACTCGCCTGCACCACTCAGCACAGGTGCTGAGATGCGCTCAACATACCTCCATGGTGTAATTCGGCAACAGTGACCGGAAGAAGAGGGCAACCGTATTTCCATGACTGACGGGACTTAACCTGAAAGAGGAAGTCGAGAAGGATCAGAAAGTGAAACTGAATGGAGTCTATTCAATAGGGGCCCTTCCCACCCTTCTCCCACCTGCTACGGACAGGACGCAGCCCCAGTGACTCCTGATCACCTTGGGGCAGGGCTATGGACACCGGAGGGCAATGGGGCACGGGGTGCTACTCCTTCAAGGAGCCTGGCTGCTCTCTGCCATGTCACTGGGCCCACTTTGAAGAAGAGCTACAGTTTCACCTGGCACACTGGCCATGCCTGTCATCCCAGCAACTGGGGAGGCTTAAGCAGGACTGCAGGTTTGAGGCCAGCTCAAGAATTAGCAAGACAAGTCTCAAACCAACAAAAAAAGGCTGGTGTGTAGCTCAGGAGTAGAGCATCCGGGTTCCATCTCTAGCACAATTAAGTAAGGGGCTGCAGGTCCAATGCCTCCTTCAGCATCGGGGACTGCAGAGAACACCAGTAGCCATAGGCAGGCAGGAGACACCAGGGCTGCCTGCAGGAAGAGGTGGCTTCTCATTTTGCTTCCCACTATTTCTAGTACTTGCTACCAACTGGGCAAGGACAGCTCAGCACTGGGAGTGCACGTGCCATGGCCGCTCTGACCTGGGCTTCACTGCCCACTCCATCCTCTGGTGCCTGACCTCCTGCCAGCTGGCTGGAAAGGCAGCCAGCCCCAGCAAGCCCCAAGCACTGACCTGGGTGTGCACACGCACAGCGGGGCAGGGGCAGTACCTCTCAGGTCTGACGTAGGAGTAGATTGTGTCCAGAGGGGGCAGAGGATCGAACCCCATCACAGACTGCGTGGTCACATCCTTCAGAGAAGGGCAGAAACAGATGCTGGAGTCTGCGGGGAACCCTGCCTGCCCCAAGGTATACCCAACCATTGGCAATGGCCATGGCCTTCTGCCCCTCAGCAATGGGTGGCAGGAGCAGGCACCCATGGCCCTGCACCCACCCTGCTCTTGCCAGCACCTGGCTTGTCATTCTGCTCCTCAGAACAGGCTTTTCCCCACCCCTCCCGTGGCACCCTGGAGCGTCACGGCAGCATAGCTGTAGGGAGACTAACCACTGACCATGAGTGCAGCTGCTCCTTCGGATGTGGTGCAGAGGCGCAGGTGCAAAGGACCAGGTCTGCCCTCAGCTATGAGGTTGTGCTTCCACTCTGCGTCCCCCTCCTGCCCACTGGCAGGCCCTTCTACTTACCGGGGGCAGGGCAGCCACAGCCTCCCTGATCTCAGACAGGATCACGTGGCGGTGGATGTTTCTGGGCGCACGCTGGTACAGCACCTTCCGCCTGAGGCCAGGATCAACACAGCAGCAGGTTACCTGGTGCTGCCATGCACAACACCAACACCAAGCTCTACTGCCTACCCCAGAGACATCGGCATGAGCCAGCTTGCCAGGCTTCCTCAGCCCGGCCCAGCATGCTGGGGGAGCCTCTGTCATGGGACCTGAGTGTCTCACTATGACTACTGTACAACCTGCTTCCTGCAGGGCAGCGAGGAACAGGGGGAGGCAGCACAGAAAGCCAAATGTGCTCCTGGCTGCTGGAGGTGCCCAGTCCAGTGTGGACAAAAGTCAAGGGAGAAGTGTCCACCACTGTGTGGGCAAGGGTCTCTGCAGGCAGCCCAGGGCAGAGGGACTTCCTGTGGGAAGCGTGGGGAGACACCATGGCCAGCACAGACTAGAGTCCTCACTGTTTCAGCGAGCTGCCCACAGCTGTCCCCAGACCACAGTGGTGACAAGGGCCATGGACCAGACAGACCAGGTAGGAGCAGGCAAGGGCTGCTGCAGTTAATCCTGGGCCCCTGCTTGCTGCAATCTTTGTCAGGAGGGGATGAATGATCCCATGTGGACAGTGGCATCAGCCACCCCCAGGAAGCCCTCCCCCAGCCTTCCCTGGCTGTGCACTGGGAATGCAGTGCATAGCCAGGGCAGTAGGAATCTGGCCTCCCAAGGCTCTCCATGAGGTCCCCAGGGAACGGGCAGAGAGGGCCCAATGCCCCTGTGGGCTGCTCTCTGTTGACGCTGAGCCTGCCTCACCTGCTCTCGCAGGCCTCCACAGCAGGGTCCCCAGCATCCACTGCCTGCAGGACCTCACGGACATTCTCCTCCAGCCAGCTCATGGTGGCAGGTTCTTTCCAGAGAAAGTGCGACCTCCCAAGATACAGACTCACCAGCTGCGTCAGGGCAGGGGGCTGGCTGTGGAAAGTAAGCCTGTGAGCAGACCCCCAGCAGGGCCCAATGGTGGG
>PVKS010014584.1:0-47998 GCA_004027875.1 Aplodontia rufa | reverse complement strand
GCCTGAGACTCCCTGTACCCTCCTTTGTGCAGTTTTCCAATCCATTCTGTTTCTGTCCCCAAGTGAGCCTGGGTTTGTGGTGAATCACCTGTGTGTATTGCCTGTTACATACGGGGTAGCAAAGCCTGGGCTGTCCACAGAACTGGGGTGATTTCAGCTCCTGTTACCCACTGGTGATGGAACCCTGGGTAAGTCACTTCCTTGCTCTGGTCTTAGTTCCATCTGTCAACGAAGGCCAATAGCATTGACGGTGCTGGTGGACTGCAGGATCAAAGGATGAAGTATGTGTAATGCTTACCAGGTAGACATGGATAAATGCCCATCCTCCAATCCTAAGAGTGAGCTGTGCTGAGCCCTAATCTGCAGTGACACCCTAGGAGGAGGTCCTACATCACTCCATTTTACAAATGTGGACAGAGAGGCAGGGAGAACTTGATCACACTTAGTGTAAGAGCATCGTATTCAAAGCTGAGGTATCTGGCTCCGGAGTCTGTAGTAGGAGCAGTAGCTACTATTTAAGCAGAAACCACGGAGGCTGAGGGCTAGGGGTGATCCTTAAGTTGATGATATTTGTGAGAAGTGCCCTGAGCTTGCACTCCCATAGGAGCAGGCCCGAGCGTGGAGGAGAGGTTGGGTCTTGACTTTATTTAAAATGCCAATATTTTATTCATCATGGATTTTTTTGTATTAATTTTGATTTTTAAAAATATTCCATGAAGTTATTATTTTTGGTACTTCCTCAAATTTCATTTGTGAGGTGAGTGCCTTGCTTTTGGCCTACCGTGCTGAGACTCCCCCCATGGCTGCACACCCCACTCCTCCCTTCTCACTCTAGTTAGGAAGCATCTGGTGGCACCGGTACAGGGTGCTTCTTGGCAATGACATGGATTAGAGTAATTTCCTTTTGCTGGCCTTCACTCTGCCAAAAGGCTGTTCTCTGTTTCCTTCCTTTCCTTTCTTTTTTTTTTTAATTTTTAAAAATTTTTTTTAATTTTTGAACAACCATACAAGTTTTTAACAAAATAATTTAAAATGTGAATAGATTCTGGATATTACAATTACTCCCAGGAGTGCCCCCCAATTACCTACCCTTATCCCTCCCTTCCCCTTCCCCCCATATCTCTAAAAAAGCATTATGCTGTATAGCATTACATCTTATCTGGATTTAACACATGATAATAGACCTCCTTTCTCACTGGTCAGGGTCTAGTCCCAACCTCCACAAATGAGTGGAGACAATTGACCCTTAGTTCTCTGGGTTAAGCTGATTTTACTCAGCATGATTTCTTCCATAGCCATCCATTTACCTTCAAAGGCTGCAATATCATTGTTTCTAATTGCTGTGTAAAATTCCATGGTATAAATGTGCCACAGTTTTTGGATCCATTCATCCACTGAGGGGCATCTGGGTTGTTTCCATAGTCTTGCAATAGTGAATTGAGCTGCTGTGTTTCCTTCCTTTCAAAAACTAAACTGAAGCAGGCTCAGGTGGGGCAGGAGGCTCAGTGGCCACGATTTGATGTTTGTGTCAAAGGCTCTATGAGATTTCATGGATCTGCATTTTTCAGAAATTTTTGTTTCTTAAAAATTCTGTCTGTTCCTGAGAAAGTGAGTCAAGCATTTCAGTTCAGCAAACACAGCTTCTGCACACAGAGAAGATGGGGGTTGAGTTCTGATGCTTCCCCTGGATATCCAATCACCCGCCTGCTCAATTCAGCTTGATATTTGAACCTGATGCTCGCTCAGACTCACCACTTGCTTATCCTGAGAAGGGGGCACCTTAGCAGGTCCTCAGATGCATTTTGTTGAATGAACTGGTTAGTAGCACCTGCAGGTGTGGCCACAAAATGACTTTTATAAGACAGAGATAAGTTTGGTTGCAATAGCCACTGGTGGATTGGTGGGCTCCATGTTGGAGCAGGGCAGGCCCTGTGGGTGATAGCAATGACAGTTTGGAACCACGAGGTTTTTAGTGTTTGAGGAAAGAAGAACTTACTCCACAAAGAGGTCTCAGAGTGGAGGGAGGGAGAAAGAGAGTGAGAGGAAGAATTTTGGGTGTCAACCGCACATAGGTTAATTGAACCATTCATTCATCTGTACATTTTTTTTAAAAGAGAGTGAATGAGAGAGAGAGAGACAGATAAAATCAGAGAGAGAGAGAGAGAGAGAGAGAATCAATTTTATTCATTCCTTCATCTGGTGTTTGTTTCTCTGACACCTAGCTGGGTATGTGGTTCTGGGGTCCTTGTGCATGCTGGGTAAGCACTCCACTGCTTAGCCACTACTCCATCCTGATTCATCTATTCATTCACTTAGTCAAACACATTTATTGAGCATCTCCTCTGTGATAGCTCCTGTTACAGGAACAATGTTCTTACCTTCACAGAGCTAATGTTTATCAACATGTGACTCTCAGGGGTAATTAAAGTCAAGAGAGTAGCTGAAACCCTCGACTTCTATGAGAAGTCCAATTCACATGGAGGTTAAGTAGGGAGAAACATGGAACCATGGGGAACCCAAGGGGGGAAATCATGGAATGGCATCGGCCTTGGTTGTTCTGTCATTATACATTTGTTCTTGATTGTTTTATGATGATTCCCTCCTAACTGTAAGACCACATTTAACGAGAAAGAGAGAGAGAGAGAGAGAGAGAGAGTAGCTGAGTTCTCCTACAAGGAGCCCATGAGGTGAGCACACACTGGAGCCTCACTCCACAACAGCAACTGAAAGAGCTCTGAAGGAGCCACAAGCCCCAGACAGCCAGAAGCACACGCAGCCCCTCCTGTTGCAACCAATGCACACCAGGGACAACAGGGATGGATCGCCTTTTGTTTTTGTTAAACTTGTCAAATCAGCAGGATTAAATTTTCTTTCTTTTTAGTACTGGAGATTGGGAATTGAACCCAGGGGAGCTTTAATATTGAGTTACATCTTTAACTCTTTTTAAAAGATTTTTTATTAGGAGACAGGGTCTTACTAAGTTGTTGAGGCTGGCTTTGAATTTGTAGTCTTTCTGCCTCAGTCTCCTGAGCAGCTGGGGTTACAGGCGTGTGCCACCACACCTAGCTGACAGCTTATTTAACTTCATACACTTAGACATGTAAATAGTTTCCAATTATTCATTACTAAAAATAACACTGTAATGACAGTCCTCATGTCTAAGTCTTCCCATCTATTCAGAATTAAATAACAGACCATAATGCTTTCCTAAATATCTAAAAAGAAATAACTGGATGTAGGCAAACTTTTCAAGCTCTTGGCTTGTATTTTTCAAACAACCTCTCTTAAAACAGTGGACAGTCCTCTTACCATCAGTGCAGTGAGATCCTGTCTCAAATTTTAAAAAATTTGGAACTGGAGCAGAGGCTCAGAGGTTGCAGCGCTTGCCTGGCATGCACGAGTACGCGGGTTCAAATCCCATCACCATGTACACAATGAAGTCTTGGAGCAACAAAGGCCACATGAAAAACTAAATAAAATTGATTCATTCTCTCTTTCTCTCTGTCTCTCTGTCTCTCTCTCTCTCTGTGTCCCTTTAAAATTTTTTTTAAAAGTTTAAAAATGGGCTGGAGATGTGGCTCAGTGGTTAAGTGTCCCTAGGTTCAATCGCTGGTCCTGAAGAAAAAAAATGCATCAAAGATCTTAAATGAAGTAAAAAATATTCATGCTATGTTGTGACAAAAAAGAAAGTTATGAAGCAATTTATAAGAGAAATGGATTGAGAGAAGGTATATGCAATTTTTAAAGCCAGCATGAAACCAGCTTCTAGAATATACTCTTGCAATGCAACAAGAAGAAGACAAGCAAGGAAAAACAGGCGAAGATGATAAGTAGTTGGATCACAGAGGAGGAACCCCAAGAGGCTAACAGGCTTATGAAGAAATGCTTATGCTCGGTAATTTAGGGAAGCACGGTAATATGGCAATGAGGAAACCCTTTTTTTCCGTTAGATTGGCAGACAGTAGACAGTAGGGGGATGCCAATCAGGTCTGGCAATGAAGATACCAAATATAGAGAGTATGCCAAGGAGGTGTCTTAGTTGGTGGTATTTGGCTGAACTGAGCAGGCATGTGTCTTCAATTCAGTCATTAGGTTGCTTGAAATGCAGATGTATGGACAGCAGGAGCTGTGGGTCATGCTTCACAAGGCCCTTGCCGACGGAACAGCACCCAGAAGCAGGTGGTACGGAAGGCGTGGGGAATGGGCATGAGGAACGGAAGTCCAAGGAAGAAAGGCACCAACAAAGCCAGAAAGGAACCTGCTCAGCTGAGGGAATAGACTGAAGGGGTAAACAACTCCACAGCCTGCCCCAGAACAACCTCCTCAGAACAACCCAACTAATAAACCCACCAAAAACCCCATCCAACCATCCAACCAAACAAAGTATATATAAAAAGTTTGCTTAATAGTGTTATGAGTATGTTTTTATTAAACTATAGAGTTATAGATAAAGGCTGGAAAATCAGTTGTCATTTCTCTGGGCATACGCAAGTTTCATATTCCTCTTAATATTCTTTTTCTTTCCAATTTTTCACAATGAACTCTGAAAGTACTGTATGTCTTGAGCTAAAAACAAAACGTGATGTACTCTTTCTGTTGCTGTAGCTGAGAGCAAATTAGCAGGTAAGTTGACTGTGTGTCCCTCTCTCTGGTCACTGTCCTATGATTTTTGGATCCTGGCTGGACTTCAGGATGGATTTGCATATGGTGACATGGAGTTTGCGGGTGGGTGCTTCTTGCAGGATCCTGGACATTCTGGTGCCCAGAGTTTACTGTCCTCTAGATGAGCCAGGGCTTTTTTGGTGCTCTGATCAATCATGACTCACCTTAATAATTTGAAAATTGAAAATTCAAGCACACAACTAAAAGTACTTGCCAGAGGTTACCCATCAGGTGAGTTGATCTTTGGCTATTTTTATCACATAAGCTCTGGTTCATGTGTCTGCTGAGTTGAGCTGGCTTGCATAAATTGTTCGTGTATGCACGTAAATAGGTGCTTGTAAGCTTATAAGCTCCATGATTTAAAGGCTCATTTTCAGGACAAAGTTCTTTAAAAATATTGAATGTGAACTACATAACGCTGATAATGAAGAGTCTATCTCTTTAAACTCATGCAGTAGAAGGAAGTTACTATGTAGATGTAGAATTATATTCCTCTAAGAAACGTTTATGAAATGAACATTTATGAAATGGTTGTACAAGATTGTGAATGTATTTCATGACAATTGCAGGCTTAAAATGCTTAAAATGGTGAATATTTATTATTTTATCATGCGGTAAAAATGTTGATGTAATATACCTCATGCATCAAATTATATACCCTTAAGTGGGTGAGTTGTGGGTATACGAAAGATTTTTTTTTTTTTTAAGGGAGAGAGAGGGAAAGTGAGAGGCACTGGTTTTCATTGCTCTGATACTTAGTTGAGTATGTGGTGCTGGGGTTCGAACCTGGGTCCTCATGCATGCCAGGCAAGCACCGTAACTGCCGAGCCACAGCTCCAACCCCTATGAATGGTATCTTAATTAAATGATAAAAATAAATTCAAAGACTTTTTTAAAAATAGAATTACATCCCTTTATAAATATTGGTGAAATATTTACATGTCTTTCATGTACTTAGACTTTTATAAGAGGGACTGCACGAAAACAGGTTTTGGTGTTAAAGATTTTGCTTTCCATGTCTTTCATTTACATTGGCTTCTGTAAGAGGAGCAGCATGGATTAGTAGGGCAAGGCAGGATTTGGTATTAAAGCTCTGTTTTTCACCTTAACGTCTAGTCGTCTGTGTATCTGTTGGTGTCCTTACTTGTGTACAGAAAATGAGAACACTCTCTCTGCCAGTATGTGGGCGTCTGTAGGATGAGTCCAATACAGTGAGGAGCGCATGCTAGACTGTCAATCATGTGTTGATCACATCTAAATCTCTTTTTTTAAACAAAGTCTTCCTTATTTTCGTCAGTTTCGGATTCTTGAGGAACCATCTTCAATAGGAAGTGAGCATAATAAATACCTTGTCCCCCTTGTCCCACAACCAGCAGTCATCAGGAAGTGTGATAGGCCAGGACTTTTCAGTTTTGTTTGTTCTGAATTCAGATCTACTTTGCTGAGCATGGAGGCTGAAGATCTTTCCATGGCTGAAGACAGACCTGAGGACCCAGGTTCCAAAAATGAAGGCCAGTCCACTGCTGTGCAGTTGGAGTTTCCACTTGGAGCGGAGTCCCCTGGTCCCACTGCCCTCTGGGATATGTTGGAAAGGAAGTTTCTGGAATACCAGCAGATGACACACGAGAGCGCCGATGAACGTCGGACGAGCCTGCTGAGTCTTCTCCCCCTGTTCCTAAAGGTTGGACTATCATTGTTTTGAAGTCTTATTTTGTTTTTAATTGGCATGTATTTATGGAGTAGAGTATGCTGTTTCAATATGCATGTGGATTGTGTAATAATCAAATCGGGATTTTTGGGCTGGAGTGGTGGCTCGGTGGTTATGGCGCTTGCCTGGCATGCACAAGGACATGGGGGTTCAAACCCCAGCACCACCTACACAATTAAGTGTCTGAGCAACAAAAGCCATGTGAAAAACTCAATAAAAAATTGATTCTCTCTGTCTCTCTCTCTCTCTGTCCTCTCTTTAAAAAAAAAAATAGGGATTTTTAGCATAAGCATCACCTCAACCATCTATTGTGTCTTTGTGGTAAGGACATGTAGAATGCTCTCTTCTGCTTATTTAGAAATATACAGTAAAATATTGCTGCCTTTAGTTGCCCTATTATTCTTACTTTTGAAACTATAAGAAGATGATATGGTGCTTTGGGGACACTTTTTTTTTTTTCAGGGATGAGGACCAAACTTGGGGCCTTGGGCATGCTAGGCAAGCGCTCTGCCACTGAGCTAAATCCCCAACCCCTGGGGACACTTCTGAGATGAATAAAAACTGAAGTTGGTACTCTTTTTTTTTTTTTTGAGAGACAAAGAGAATCAATGTATTCATTTTAGTTTTCCACATGACTTTCATTGCTTCAAAACTTAATTGTGTACATGGGTGCTTGGGTTTGAACCCATGTACTTATGCATGCCAGGCAAGCACCGTAAGCACCCAGCTGCCACTCCAGCCCTGAAGTTGGTACTCTTAATATTAATGCTAGTGACCTCCGATTGGCTGCTCAGAGGAGCATTGTCTTAGTCTGTTTATGTTGCTGTAATAAAAAACAGTGGCTTATGAACAACAAGAAAGTCAGATCTCCAGTTTCTCTTCCAAATTTTGGCAAATGTAATAACAATTGTATAGAAAGAGCATACCTCTAGGGAGCCTTTTTAGACATAAGATGGTCTTTGGTCTCTCAGCTTATTCAAGTCCCATGCTCCCTAATATTTTTTCACCCAATCCGTGTTACTCATTTATGTTCTGTTATTCCATAGGCATTCAAGCTTGTGATCCCGTATACAGTGGTTCTTATTTTAACTGAAACTTGACATTGATCCTTGTTTCCCAAAGCCTGTCCTGCTAATTGGAGGCATCATGGTCCTGTTGCTGAACATGTGGGTTTTTAAAAAAAAAAATATATATATATATATTTATCAGTGCATTATAGTTTTACGTAATGTTGGGATTAGTTGTCACATATTCCTAGATGCACACAATTCAGCAATAAGTTTGTTCATATCACGCCCCCTCCCTACAACATGTGGGCTTTTGTGTGAAACAGAGCAGGGTTCAAGGTCCTGGCTCCATCTCTTATCAACTGTGCATCCCTGAGCAAGTTACCAAGTCTTGGTAAAACTCAGTTTCCTTATCTGTAAAGTGAAATCAGTTACATTCTGCTGAGAGACTGTGAGAGTGAGATAGGATGATGTTTATAAAGAACCCAGCATAAGGAATACATACATGACCTGCATTACTTTGGCCCCACTTTCTAAGGTCCTAAGTGCATGAGTGCAGAAACATTTGAGATTTTGCCTTCATGTTTGCTCAAACTGTTGACCACCATCAGCTTCGTTTTGAATCCCTGGAGCCCACGACTGATAAACCCTGTACAGACAGAACATAACAGGCTTCTCATCATTTTCTTAATATCTACATTCTTTTGTGAAGTTCTACAATCTCTACAAACCTGCTTTTTCTATTAAATTCTAACTAATGGAACCCTGCCAAAGTCAGAGTCCTCAGCCTTGCTAATCAAGAGTTGGTGGTGTGAAGGAAAGTGGGGAAGATGGGAAGTTTTTTCTCAGGTGTAGTAGAGATAAAAACTGAGCTTCATCTAAAAACTGAGAACATTCCTTGGAATACAGGCCCTTGTGCAAACTGTCCACCTTATAACTATTCCTGAATTTTATAACCATAAAGCAGCTCTCTTCAAGATTGTTTAAGCCTTGGGAATATCATGACCAAAAAAAATTATATCATATTCTGTGGAATTAGGCTGTAAATGTCAAAGCTTTTTGCATGCATTGGTTGTCATGGAAACCACTTCTTGCTAGGGATTTGCGATTTCCTGAGTGCATATAGGAATCCTGAGTCGCTTTGGTTGATGGAGCTTGACTCTATACCTCTTTCTTTTCACTTTGAGCCCAAGGAATAATAAGATGATCTGGAATATTCTTTGTACAAACAACAAACAACAGAGATTTTGAATTGTCACCCCTTCTTCAAAAGGACTATATTCCTGGGGTGTGGGATCCTTAGTGGACCAGAAACTTTTTTGGCCAGACTCAACATGGAAGAGGTGACTAATGGGTAGTCAGAGCTTGAATGAAGATTGAGATTGAAAGCTGTGTGTGCCCTCCTTTGCGGCTCTCTCCTGCTTCAACCTAGTTAGTGACTCTTCAGATCTGATATGGACTTTGACTTTTTTTTTCTTTTTGTACTGGGGATTTAACCCAGGGGTGCTTTACCACTGAACCATATCCCCACCCCTTTTTATATTTTATTTTGAGACAGGGTCTCACTAAATTACTGAGGGCCTTGCTAAGTTGCTGAGGCTATTCCCAAACTTGGAGCCTCCTGCCTCAACCTCCTCTTTTGTAGCGGACTCTCTGAGCTGCTTCTTTGGCATCTCTTCAGAGAGCTTCTCATTTTCTATTCTTTTCTCCCATATGCACACAGCATGAATATTACCTAGCTCTCATGGGGATCAGAGCTCCTGAGTTTATGTGTTGCTTCTAGCCCTTGCTAACTGAAACCTAGGACAACATTTTACCCTCGGTTCATTTTCATTTCTTTTTCTTTCTTTCTTTCTTTCTTTTTTTGAGGACAGAGGGAGAGAGGAAGAGAGAGAGAGAAGAGAGAATCAATTTTATTTTTTCATCTGGCCTTTGTTTCTTGGACACTTAGTTGTGTATATACTGCTGGGGGTGATTGCGCATACCAGGAAAGTACTTGAATGGCTGAGCCACTGCTCCAGCCTGGTTCATTTCATTTCTTTTTTTAAAATTGTATTCAGAAATTTATTTGTTGAACAATCAAACAAGCTTCTAATGAAATAATATAATATATATACATTCTGAAAATTAGATTTACCCCCAAGAGTCCCCCCATTACCCACCCTTATCCCTACCTCCCCTTCCCAATACATCTCTACAAATGCCTTAGGTTGTATGACATTACACCTTATCCGGATTTAAAGCACAATTCTAATACATACCAATAAACCCATGTTAAGAAAGAAATATTGTAAGTGGAAAACACCTTGAATCCACCAGCATGGATTAGCACAGCACGTTGTAGAATGTTGGTCATTTGTTCTTCTGATCACATGGCTGAGTGGGAGCTGTGGCTTATGGCTGCTGTTCAGCATCGTGACAGAAAAATCATAGTGCATGCTGCTAGCTCCGGAAGAGATCAAAATTCAAAATTCAGGGGCTGGAGGGGTGGCTCAGTGGAGGAGCTTGCCTGGTATGTGCACAGTCCCAGGTTTGATCTTGTGGTGGTTTGGATGAAAGGTGTCCCCGAAAAGCTCAATATGTGAGACGATGCAAAATGATTGAGGTGAAATGATTGGGTAATGAGAGCCTGAACTCAATCAGTGAGCTAATCCCCTGAAAGGGATTCACTGGATGTAACCGTAGGCTGGTAGCGGGTGGCTGGAGGAGGTGGGCCATTGGGGGTGTGCCTTTGGGGTACATATTTTGAATCTGATGAGTGGAGTCTCTGTTTCCTGATGTAATGCCTTGACCTGCTTCCCTCCACTGCACTCTCCTATCATGTTGTTCAGACTCACCTTGAGCTCCAGGAATAGAGGCTGCCTTCTGTGGACTAAGACCTCCAAAATCATGAGCCCCTAAATAAACTTTATCTTGCAAAATTATTCTTATCAGGTCCATGGGTCACAGCAATGAGAAATGTGACTGAAACAGATCCCCAGCACCGCATATCCAACTGAATAAAGGGAAAACAAAAACCAGATTTAAAATTAACACCCTCTGCCCCTCTCTAAAAAAAATTCAAAATTCAAAGTTGGTTTTCTATTGAACAAGTATCACTTTTTCACCTTTGTAAAGTCAAAAAAATCATAAATTGAATCATTGTAAATCAGTGATACTTTGGATAGCTCAGTAAGATGATATTTAATAGCCTAGTTATAGAACTAGCCTAAGTGTCCATCAATAGATGGATGGATAAAGAAAATATGTTATATATATACAATGGAATCTTATTCAGTCACGAAAAAGAGTGAAGCTATGTCATTTGTAGGAAAATGGATGAAACGGGAGAGCATCATGTTTTGGGAAATGAGCCAGTGTTCAGAAAGTCAGGTGTTGTATATTTTCTCTTGTATGTGGAAGCCAGGGAGAAAAAAAATAGGAAAGAGACCTCATGAGAATAGGAGGGAGACTAGTAGAGTTGAGGAAAGGAACCAGGGGGAAGAAGGAGGTGAAGGCAAGGGAAGGTTCTGGGAATAAATTTGCTCAAATTGTTATGTGCGCTAACAAACTCATCACAATGAATCCCACTACCATGTATAATCATAATGCATTAATAAAAATGGAAAAAGAGAATAAGGTGACATTAAAAAGGGGAAAAAGGGAAAGAAGGATAATGACAGTTATTCCTGTCACTGTTTATACATAATTCGTTAGCTGTTGGGCAAGCACAGAGGTGGCCTTGGCTTATGCTGTGGTAAATCCCAGCCCCATGGTCTCCTCAGTTGAAGAGTGACTACAGGGTTTCAAACCCACTCAGGAAGCTGATTTGATTAAAAAGGAGGGATTAATAGAATCTCTGGGACTTGGAGCCCCAACAGGAGGCTGTCCTGGTGGCAGTGGTGAATTAGAAATAGAGTTTCCATTTGGAACAGTAGGCTCTCCTTCTTGCCTCTTTTCTTCGTAGGTCATAGAGGAGCTGTTACCCTGGGTGGGCTGAACAGTGTCCTAATCTTGACTCTAGGGCCACAGCCCCCAATCTTGCCTTTCCCCCTTTTCTTTGTTTTTAATATCACCTGTTCTGTCTTTGACCCACGTTACCCAGACTATATACAGATGGTCATTGACTTAATGATGGTTTGAATTATGATTTTTGATTGAAGGATGGTGCAGAAGTAATACCCATTCAGAGAAACTGAACTTTGAATTTTGAATTTTGAGCTCTTCCTGGGCTAATGGCATGTAGTTCTGTCACGATGCTGGGCAGCAGCAGTGGGCTGCAGCTCCCACTCAGCCACATGATCACAAGGACAAACGGCCAACACTCTACAGGGTGCTGTGCTAAGCCGAGCTGGTGGATTCGATGTATTTTTCCACTTACAGTGCTTCTGACTTACGATAGGTTTGTTAGTATGTATTAGAAATGCAATGAACCTAGGGTGAAATGAGGTCCTAGGCTAAAGTTGTTAACATGGGGCAGAGCCAAGTCTTAAACCCAGGAGCTCTGATCCCCAGATGAGCAATACTGTCACTGGTGATAATTAGGTAATATTCACCAAGCTCTAACTAACCAAGCAGATACTTGCTGAGTGTTTAAAAGTCTTCACAATAATCCCGTGAGATAGCTGCTATTTTTATCCCAGTTATAAATGAGGAAAGAGAGGTTGCAGATGTTAAGGAACTTGACCAAGGTCACCCAGCTTTTAGCAGAGACTGGAACTTAACCCAAGCAGTCTGCCCCAGGTTTGCATTGTTAACCGCTGGACTCCCTTGCTCAGTGCTGGCGTCTGTAGGATGGGGCATATCTAGTTTCTATTTCCTTCTCCTGTGACTCAGTGGACAATGGTGCTGCCTGCAAGCACCCTGCTTTTCCCTTGGGCACAGAAAGAACGTCACCCACTGCACACATGATGTTTGGACAGCTGACTCTGGGATGTTGCAGACAGGGAAGTGGATTTTTTTAGGTGGCACACTATAGTTATACATAATTGTGGGGTTCACTTTGACATATTCATAAATGCATATAATAACAGAATTTGCTCCATTTCAATTCCCAGTACTACCCCTTCTCTCTTCTCCCTGCAGCCCCGGATCCCTTTCCTCTTCTCTACTGGACTTCCTTCTATTAAATTTATTTTTTAATTGTTGCATTAAATTTGCAACAGACAAGCTATGGAACCAATGCACATGTTCCTCAATAGTCAAATGGATACAGAATTATGTGGGATAGATGCACAATGGAGTTCTTTCGAGCCATGATGAAGAACGAAACTGTGCTATGGACCCATATGAATATGTCCGGGAAGAGGTTTTAGTGATCACACAGGAAACAGTACAGGGCCAATGACTTTTACAGTGTGCAGGGCAATATTTTCAAGAAGGATTCAATAAACTTGATCTTTTCCTGACAAGAAGCTTGGACTTTGGGCTTTTTAGGACCCTTCCCACCATAGAATCTCATGCCAAGCCAAAAAAGTATTCCTCTTGCATGCATGAGCAGGCTCTGGCCTGTGCTTGAGGGAGCTGTGGTGGAAGGGAAGCACTCCCCGCCATCCTATTGCATAGAGATAAGTGGTGATCATTGTTGGACACTCTTCAGCTCAACTCAAAAAGAGACTGGGCTTGAGTTAAATTCAGATAAGATGTAATGCTTTACAATTTAATACTATTTTTAGAGTTATAACGGGAAGGGGAAGGGAGGGATAAGGGAGGGTGATTGGGGGGGCACTCCTGGGAACAGTTGCAACGACCAGAATATATACACATCTTATACACATTTTATATTGTTTTGTTAAAATCTTGCAAGGTTGCTCAAAAATAAAAAAATAAAAAAAAAAAAAAGAGAGACTGGGGAGCAGGCACACTGGAGACACAGGCACCGTTGTTGGACACGATGGCGCAGCAAAGAGACCCCTGGTAGCTGAGATAAGAGATTTTATTAAGGGTGGGTAACAGGATGGCTGCTTCCTGGACCAGAGAGAACAGTAAGCAACATGTGGTCTGGAGTGGGGGAATTGGTTAGCTCTGGCAGATCTCTCGGGAGAGCAGGGCTTGGGGAAAGCAGGGCTTGGGGGCAAGAGCAGAGCTTGGGTGGGAGAGCAGAGCTTGGGGAGAGCAGGGCTTGGGGAAAGCAGGGCTTAGGTGGGAGAGCAGGGGTTGGGGAGAGCAGGGATTGGGTAGGAGAGCAGGGGTTGGGTAGGAGAGCA
Organism: Aplodontia rufa; assembly: GCA_004027875.1. NCBI lineage: Eukaryota > Metazoa > Chordata > Mammalia > Rodentia > Aplodontiidae > Aplodontia > Aplodontia rufa. Next base: position 34,436 of record PVKS010014584.1, on the reverse strand, counting down.
GGGGTTGGGGAGAGCAGGGCTTGGGGAGAGCAGGGCTTGGGCGATTGCCTGCAGGCTCAGGTGTAGTGAGGTAGGGTAGTGAGGTGGGGCTTGCCTCTAAATGGTTGTGCTTTGTGAAAGAGGAATTTGCATTTAAATACAGCCATCATTATTGGACAGTTATCTAACAATAATGGGGGAAAAGCGAGAGCTACAGAATTTGAAGTACTTGAAGATCATTCATTGAACTTGTACTTTGAGAGAAAGCAAGAAACAAGTTAGACTTGCAACGTTTTTTATGCAATTTAACATTTTCTGCCTTTAAAAGTTTTTAATGTAACTTCATATTTAAAAGGTGCATTTCTTCTCTGCTTAGTCTATAATCCCAGCTTCCAAGAGCCAGTGATGTTCTCCTAAAGTGTCTGTTTGGGGCATTAAAGAACATTGAGCAACATTCATCATCCAATCCGATGACTGCGTATAATTTACCAGTGTGTTCTGCTCCAAGCATCCTTTGGTTTCTTACTTCCTCAGCCCAGACCTAGAAACTAGGGAGCTTTCGCCCCTGTTGCACTGAAAGTCAATGCCGAACACATGGACGATATGGAGGTATTTCAGTTAATGTTTTTTAGAATGAGGACACAAGGAGAATATCAGCACTGCATTTTTTATTCATACATTGTCTAAAGCATTCAAAGAAAATGTAAAATAAAATTTCAAATAAAAAAAAAAGAAACAAGTTAGAGAATCCTCAGAAATTAATGTAAAATCACTCAACATAGGGGACAGACAATCTGGGGAGGGGTGGCATGTTGTGAATGGGCTCACACTGCTCCAATTACAAGAGGATGGACACCGGGAGGTGCTCCAAGATAACCAGAGTGGGGTCCTGGAGACGCAGGCCTGGTCCGGAGGCTGAGAGGGCTCCTCACGCTGGCAGACAGGCAGGGCCAAGGGCCAGGGGTCAGGCGACCGGGGCCGGGTGGTGCAGCAGAGGCAGTGAGGGATGCTCATGCAGGGCCAGGCCTGTCCCTGCTCAACTTAGCCCCGCCACCTGGACTCCCGGCCATGGTGGAGAGGGAGCACAAATGTGCTTCCTGGGGGACACAGGTGTAGGCAAATCGAGTGTCGTGTGGTGGTTTGTGGAATACAGTGTTGATCCGAACATCAACCCAACAGTAGGGGCATCTTTTATGACCAAGACTGTCCAGTACCAAAGTGGGCTACATAAATTCCTCATCTGGGATCCAGCTGGACAAGAAGGATTTCGTGCCTTAGCACCACTGTACTATGGAGGCTCAGCTGCAGCTATCCTTGTTGATGATCTCACTAAAGAAGACACGTTTTCAACCTTGAAGGACTGGGTAAAGGAGCTTCCACAGTACGGCCCACCTAATATTGTAGTTGCCATTGCAGGAAATAAATGTGATCTTATGGATGTCAGAGAAGTCATGCAGAGAGATGCTAAGGACCACACAGGCTCCATTCACGCGATTTTCGTAGAGACCAGTGCAAAAAAAATGCGATAAACATAAATGAACTCTTGATAGAAATTAGTGGAAGAATTGCATCCACTGATGCCAACCCTCCATGTGGTGGGAAGGGTTCTCAACACCGCAGACAGCTGCTGCTGCTGAGCCTCCGCTTCTGATTTGATGGTGAAGTAGGTGGTCCTGGAAGTGACCAGGAGGGCTGGGGCCCTGCCGCCAGTGTCCACCCAGCGGCTCTTGAATCTTCTTCCTGCAAAAGGACTCACAGAAATTGTTCAGTTCTGTCCTTTCCTGAAGACCGCAGCAATGGTATTCCAGTCTGCGGACGTCTCTTCTGTCAAGGATCTATGGTGTCCAAGGATCTATGGTGGCATCATTGACTTCTGACCTTGCTGTATGAATGGTGGAATTAAATTGCTGAGTAGTTTCGTAATCAGGATTATATGTAACATTTGTAAAGGGAAAATGAGCACTTTCGTGGTTCTTGAGGGAAAAAAAAAAGATGATCATTTCCTTGGTTTCCCATTACCACTGTTGGGGGCAGTTTATCACTTAAACATGGTAGGATGTGGCAGGTTCCTGTTGGAAGCTGAAACGGGCTGTCTAGAACAGATGGAGGCATTCATCTCCGGACCACCCTCTGTAGAGCATGTTGGCCTCAGACACAGGGAGAGCAAACACCACGACAGTGGTCACCAGCTCACCCTGGGTTTGCTTTTGACCCTGACATGCATGTGTCACCAAACGGAGGCTGGCACCACTGTGGTGGTGCTCGAGAAGCACCTGGAATAGAGGACTTGCACATGTCCTGAACAAGTTAGGAACAGTTCAGAAACGAGGAGGAAGGAATAGAAGGGAGATAAAGTAATGTAAATGCTATCAATTTTTTATTTAACCCAAGTATTTTGGTGGGGAAAACAAATATCTGTTGCCTAGCAATGTAAGCTTGTAGTCTGTATTTATGAGACCATTGCTTAAAGACTATAAATTATGTAAACACATTAATAAGACACTTCGCTTGCCTCTGTGTGGATTTGTGATGGCGTGGCTAATGGAATCTGGGAGAAGAGACATTTCTAGGTATAAGCCTCAGGAGGTGTCTTCTTCCTGTCACTTGGAATAACTCACTCAGCACTTGGCTGCCGTGCAGTGAGGAAGTCCAAGTAACCTATGTGAAGAGGAACTAAGGCCCCTTACCTAGCCAGGTGAAATGGTGCACACCTGTAATCCAAGCTACCTGGGAGGCTGAGGCAAGAGGATCACAAATTTGGGGCCAGTCTAGGCAACTCAGTGAGACTCTGTTTTAAAAATAAATATGAAAAAGGGCTGGTATGTAGGTCAGTGAGAGGGTTCAAGCTCTAGCGCTGAAAGAAAAAATTAATAAAAAAGAGCTTCTGCCTTCCAACCGTACTTCCTGCTGACAGCACCAACTTCCCAGCCATGGAAGTGTGGTGTCTCAGAAATGGATCTCTTAGCCTGGTTAGTTTTCCTAATTTAGGAAAGTACAGAAATCTTATAAACACCCCTCCTTGTTCATTCCTGATCTGAGTTCACCTTGCCGTGGGGAGTCAAACACATCTTATTCCCATTTCAGGGAAAGAAATTTTTTGCTGTTTTAGGAAACATTGATGCACCTTTTCTCTCTCTCTCTCTCTCTTTCTCTCATTTACAAAGGAGATTATCCACTGTGTGTCACACACTAGCAGCAAAACCTTACATAAAATCTCAGAAATGGCTGGAGCTCTTTTAAAGATGAAAATCCCCTAACACTGTAGTAATGAAATGACAGTAACGTTGTGGTCAGGCTGGAAGACCAACCAGGCTCTTGTGTCATTCAAAAGCGGTGTCCCCCAACCCTATCTCCTCCAGAGCTTTTGTCATTCCTTATTTCATTTGGAGTCCAAAACATTGTTTTTGTTTTCTCTTTCTTCCACAAGAAAGGACAAGGGATGATCATGCCGATTAGATAATGTTAGTAAATAAAAGTTTTTAAAAATATTGAGCAATATTCTCCCAGCATGCAAATCCCAGTTTGGGACAAAATTAGGGTCTTTTGGAAGCTGCCTTAACTCTTTGGGTCTCCATGGTACCATTTGGTAAATGATTGGGTCTGTGTATCAAACAGCACCCTGGTGACCTGAAGGAGTTAAAGCAGACTACAGAAGTACCCACTGTGGTCCCAGGAAGGAGTGTGAGCCTTGGGAGATCTGGCTCACAGTACAATTACTGTTCAACTCACAGCGGCCCCATTTGCTTTATTGTGGAGTGCCTCCTAGAGTCCCATTGCTCCAGAGACAATATAGATGCTTCCTAGTCAACTGCCTGCAAATTGGTCTTTGAAGGGTTTGCAAGTGCAGGGAGGAGGCACAGGAATTTGTCAGGAAGACGTTGTAGCAGAGTTTGCCGTCCTGGGGAGGGAAATCATCCTAGCTGAGGAAATCCAAGTCAGAAAGACTGACTTTTTCTTTCCAGTGATTAACATGCCTAAATGACCACTGTTTTCTAGGGGGCAACTACAAGTTTTGTACACATGAAAATGCTACTTGGGGGGCTGGAGCGGTGGCTTGGTGGTTATGGCGCTTGCCTGGCATGCGCAAGTACGCGGGTTCAAACCCCAGCACCCATGTACACAACTAAGTTTGGAGCAATGAAAGCCATGTGAAAAACTCAATTAAAATTGATTCTCTCTGTCTCTCTGTCTCTCTGTCTCTGTCTCTCATTGTCCTTCTAAAAAAAAGGGAAAAAAAAGAAAATGCTACTTGGGCTTGTTCCATGTATTTGAAATGATTCAACTCTTGATGCTGAGTCTTTGTACTAAACCTACAGCTTGGCCTCAGTTTCTGCAAAGTGGGCAAATCAAACAAACAAACACCCACAAAGTTTTGTTGGGGGATTAGTGAAATAAATGTTAAGTGCTTGACCCAGTGTTCCGCAGAAGAGCCATTGTTACTGTGTATTGTGGGTTTCATAGTTGTTTTTGTTTTCATTTATTAAATGCTTGTTGAAAATCTATTATGTCCAACAGTGCCTAACAATAACCAAGCATTCTTCTTGTTTTAGCAAAGTTCTAAAGCACTGCTTCTCTTTTTCGTTTACAAAGGGAAAGGTCAGCCATGTCCATTTATAGGGCAGAAAACCAAAGAGAAAATTTAGACCCATACAAAGTTTTACTCAGAACATAACACGTGAATATTCACCCTCGTATATAAGAAATGAAACATTTCAGATAAGCTAAAGCCCCCTATGTAATATATATATGAATATCTGTATATATATTTTAAATAAATAAGGGATTGATGAAAACCCTAAAAGAGTAATGGGCTAAGAATCAAAACAGGCATCAAAAAACATGAGAAGTATTTATTTACTCTAGTAATCAAGAGACTGCGACTGAGATGAGATTTTTTTTCCCATTAAAGATGAAAAATCGTGGGGCTGGAGCGGTGGCTCAGCGGTTTCGGCGCTTGCCTGGCAAGCACGAGGACCTGGGTTCAAACCCCAGCACCACATACACAACTAAGTGTTGGAGCAACCAAGGCCATGTGAAAAACTAAATAAAGTTGTTTCTCTCTTTCTCTGTCTCTCACACTGTCCCTCTCTCTTAAAAAAAAAAAAAGATGAAAAATCGTGAAGAATGTTCAATGGCTATGGGTGAAGAAAACCAGGTCTCTCACACCGAGCCTGTGGACTCTAACATGGTGAACTTTATCTGGAGAATGAGTTTGTAACATATACTAAGGCAAAAAAAATTTACTTGCAATTCCACTTGGTAGAATTTTTCCGAAGGAAATAATTGAATGATTAATACTAAGATATCTGTATGAGATTCAGGAATTGTTTGCAGAGGTTTGGATATGGTTTGAGCGTGTCTCCCAAGGTTCTCAGGCTAGAAGCTTAGTTCAATGTGATGGTGTTGAAGTGGTGGAATCTGAAGCGGATGGGGCCCATGGAAGGTAATTAGGTCATGGGGCATTGCTCCCGGAAGGGATAAATGCTGATCTCCCAGAGTGAATTTTCACAAGAGCACTTTTTAAAAATTTTTATAAAGCAAGTCACCCCATGTGCTTGGCCCCCTCTACATGTGGTAGCTTCCCTTTCTGCCTCTCTACCATGTTGTGACAGAGCTGAGGGGTCTCACCAGAGGTCAGATGGGGTCACCTGATCTTGGACTTTCAGCCTCCAGAACCACTGATTGAATAAACCTCTTTTCTACGTGAGGTCCCTAGCTTCAAGGGCTTTTGTTATAGGAACAGAAAAGGAATTAAGATATTGAATAAGAGGAGAATCAGTGAGACATAGCAATTGTCTGGGTAAGGGAGGTAGCAATGAGAGATCATGTGAAAAAATTCTTGGGATGTCCATGGGGACAGTTGGGTACATGGCTGGGCCATTCCCTGATAGAAGGTGCAGCAGTTTGGGGATGGTGGTGATGGACTGGGGTCTGTGTGCTTGACATTTCAGAAGCATGCATTCAAGGAAAGTATCCAGAGGCAATGGGATGTGTGGGCCTGTGGCTCGGCAGGGAGTTAAAAATTTAGAGGCTGGAATGGGCCCAGATTATCAGAACCCGGCTGGTGTGCGTGACAAAACGGTGTGGGATCTGGGTGTGAGGGGCCTTGGAGGTGTCCGGCTCGCCTGCTGTGGTGGGAACTGAGTCCTGGGGCACACACCCATGAAGGGGGTTCTGCTCAGGCCTCTTCTCACTCCAAAAGTCAATGCAAGTTCTTGCTCTGAAAACTTTATCTGGTTCTTTTTCTTAAGGACTATGCTGCTGGATTGGGAATTCTGTCCAGTTCTTTACTTGGGTTGGGGTATTGTCAGGACAGTTGAGTTCAGAAGTCTAACCCCTTTCCTGTGAACTGTTAGTGTCCCTTAAAATTTCCAAAGCAAAATCGATGTCCATAGCAGCTCAATTTACAATAGCTAAATTATGGAAACAACCCAGATGCCCCTCACTGGATGAACGGATACAAAAACTGTGGTACATATATACCATGGAGTTCTACTCAGCAATTAGAAACAATGATATTGCAGCCTTTGAAGGTAAATGGATGGCTATGGAAGAAATCATGATGAGTGAAGTCAGCCAAACCCAGAGAACCAAGGGTCAAATGTCTTCACTCATCTGTGGAGGCTGGAGCGAGACCCTGGCCAGTGTGAAAGGAGGTCAACTCTCATGTGTTAAACCCTGATAAGGTGTAGTGACACATGACCTAAGACATTCATAGAGATGTATTGGGAAGGAGAGGGGTGAGGGGAAGGGACAAGCGTGGGTAATTAGGAGGGACTCTAGGGGGTAAATCTAATTTTCAGAATATAAATATATTCTATTGTTTCATTGGAAGCATGTTTGATTGTTCAACAAATAAATTTCTTAATAAAAATAATTTAGAGGCTGGTGAGGGGGTCCTGTTGAAGCTGGGAGAGTGGTTGGGTGAACTTTAGGAGGTACCTGGAAAAGGCAGTGGAACCACTCACTGGCTTGGGCTGGCCAGGAGGGAGGCCAGGTGGTGCTCAGGCCTTGCTCGCAGTGTTGACATCTCTAACTGAATCCTGTTTGTTGCACATCAGGCCTGGGAACACTCTGTGGGCATCATCTGCTTTCCCAGCCTCCAAAGGCTGGCAGAAGATGTTTCCGACCAACTTGCCCAAGAAATACAGAAGGCTCTTGCTGGGAAACCTGCAGGTAAGAGAACAGAGGTGCTGGGGAACACTACGGAGAGCAAAGCAGCCCTGTACAAGATGCCCAGGGCCTTTCTATGCCTTCTGCTTTCTCCTGGAGGGAGAGTAGTTCTTGCCATGGGGCATGATGCTCACCCTGTCCAAGTGCCTCAAAGACAGAGGGGAAAGCAGGGGAGGTGAGAGGGGATGGAACTTTGAGAGCTCTGCCACTCCTTGAACAGATACCAACATGCATGTGGCCACACTGTATGGGTTTATGTGTATACCCTGTATATCAGCAGAGAAACAGAGATACACGGATGCTTTCCAAACAGTTTCAGAAGGACTCAGAGACACTACTCACAGATACTACAGATGAACATACACACTACACACACAGATACACTACTCAGACATATTACACATGAACATATGTGCTACACACACACACACACACACACACACACACAAGATCAGGGTGTCTGAGAGGACCTGCTATGATCAGAGGTACAACTATGTCCAGTGGAGGGCTTGGACTGGGAAATATACGGAAGCCAATGTGTATATCTTTTCTGGGTTCTCCTTCTTGCACTATTCCATGACAGAATATCATGGTGGCTGTGGGCAGAAAGAGAGTCCAGGCAGAAGGACAAGCTTGGGAACAGCATCAATTGCAGGGGTCCCGACAATATAAGGGGCTATAGGATATAGGAATTGGGATCAAGAGCCTGGGTTTTGGGGAGTCCAATAGCCGAGGAGCTTGTTCCTACTTGGCAGCAGGGGACACTGATGGTTGTTAAGCAGGTGTAATAAATGCTGTCCCCTCAAGGAGATTAATCTGGCAGAGTGTAAATGTTTGGAATAGACTCATGTGGCTTTGCGGGGTGTGAGCAAGAGGCCAGAGCCCTCTGCAGCTGCCCACACACACCTCATGGGGAGAAGAGGCCCTGGTGGGCAGGCAGGCTGCTGCACCCCCCAGCTGGTGACACTTTCTTCCAGAACAGGCACGAGTGGCCGCAGGCCAGTTGCTGCAGTGGAAGGGGGATGTGGATCAGGATGGTCACCTGCTCTTGAAGTCGGTGTATGTGCTCACGGGGACAGATTCGGTGAGTGCCAGGCCCGTTGGTCCCTCTTCCATGAGCAGAGAGAAGTTGAGAATTCAGGCTCAGGGTGCAGGCACATCCCCGGAGTGTCTTCTTTGTTCGTGAAACTGTTTCTCCTCTCTTTCCTTCTGACATCAAACATGGACTTCAGGGTCTGAAATTCAGGTCTGAATCTTCCATTTTCAGTTGACAAAATGGGTGTGACCATGGGTGACTGATTTTATCTCGCTCCTACTCGGTTTTTGTGTCCAAATTTAGAAGTGAAATAATCATGGGTTTCTTCTAGGGTTAGTGTGATTAATGATTGATCTTTATTGATTATTTCCTGCATGCGGGGTTAGATGTCTCCCATGTAGGCCGATGATTAATTCTTCCAAGGACTGAGTTGGATTATGGAGACGCCAGGGTAGCTATAAGAAAAAGTGCATCTGCAGTCTACCTGACCCCAGAGTACCTGCCCTGAGCATGGTTCTTGATTGCTTCCTGAGAAACCCACCCAGAACATGATAGCACACACACACCTGTCCCATGTGTGTGCTAACCTGTCTTGGCTGGGCTCATGTCCTCCCACTATGGGACTAGGAACCTGGGATTTCTTTGAATGATTTGTGGATGACTATTGTCCTTTCAAGTGAAGATTGCCCCTGGTATCTGTGACCATTAGCAGAAATGCCCTGAGGCCCTGTGCAGGGCCGGCCTAGAGACTCATGCCTTGATGGATGTCCTTTGCTAGGAACAGTGGGAAATGAGACCCGTGGCTGCAGACCTTGCAGTGCAAGGCGAGCACAGACACTGGGTGGCATTTGAATATAAGTGTGGAGATGTGTTACCCTGTGAACACACAGGGCTGGGGACTAAAGCCTGATCTTGCAGGTTAGTTAGAGGGAGGACCTTGTCTGTTCCTCAGCATAGAGTTCTTACATCTCCATCAAGTACAGTCACCTGAAACCCAGAGCCAGGGCTTTTCAGTTCTCCTGGGAAGGGCTCTGCAGTCTGAGTGGGGACAGAGTCATCTAAGGACTGATTGTTCACCTTGAACAGTTGGTGAAAAGCAGTAAGAGGAAGAGCTGGCTGTCAGCATTTGGGAAGACCAGGAACAGCCACTCCAAGAGGTTACAGCCAATCAGGTGTCATGTAAAGGGAAAGGAGGACATTAACTTGCACTAGATACTTTGAGTGGTGGGGTTAATCCTAGCAGCCTGCATCAGATTCCTGATTCTGGTGTGCTCTTTCTTTCTCATTCTCTAACTCACCCACTGTGTTGGTCAAGTTAGTTAACTGAGTGGGAAATTATACAGACAACATCCCATAGGTTGCCCCCACATGTGTTCACAAGTGCTCCTGTGTGCACACACACGTACAGACACACCACATGCCATCCCAGAGGAGTTGCAGGCAGCACCCAGGGAAGAAATGCCCCAGCAAACTTCACCAGGTTGGTTTCCATCTTGGCTGATCTCCTGTCCTCAGACTTCTATGTGGCTGCCTGGGCTGATTCATGGTGTTGTGGTTGTCTGGCTCAGTCATCTACTGTGCTGATTGAGGCCTTGGTGAAGTCTGGGATCTGGGTGAGAGGGTGAGAAGGACCCTGCTCAAATCCTTCCTGCTGTGTGTGCACTTAACGTCACCTTCCCCTTCTTCCTAGTCAGGCAGCCGCCTCCCACAACCAGCAGTTATGTTTTGCTAGGAAGTTGTATTCTAATTCTCACAATGCTCCCCACATCCCTCTCTTCTTCCTTCTTTACTGCCCCTACATATCTTATAAAAGAGCTCACGTTTGTTATACATATAGTAAACACCACATGAACTTAGCTTTCGTAGTCACCTAGGTAGGTCCCACGGTGGTCTGTGTTTCACATTTGGGGACATAGAGCCCAGAGAGAATTGACTTTCCCCAGGACCCCACAGATACAACACGCCTGACGCAGGTCTGGGGCTGTGGATCAGGGGTCACATGTGCTCTTCCCTTGCAGGATACTTTGGGCAGAGTGGCTGATTCTGGGCTTCCAGCCCTGCTCCTCCAGTGCCTTTACCTCTTCTTCATCTTTCCTCTGGAAAAGGATGAGTGTGATATTCAAGGGCAGAGGATGTTTGTGCAGGTGAGTGACAGCAGGGACCCAACATGCCCAGGCCATGACCTCACTTAGGGGAGCAAACTCTGGGATGCTTCTGGAAGATACTTGCATCAGTCTCAGCCCTAGTTCCCAAGCTCCCAAAGGCCCAGCTCATCCCTCTGCCCCGTTGCTCTGCAATGCCTGACTTTCCCTCTTTGCTCTCTACCTCATGGCATCCTTCTATCAATAGCTCCCTCTCATGTGTGCTCTCCCAGAAAGGTGAACTCCTCCCCTTTCCCTGCTCCCCTTTCCCTCCCCTCAACTCCTCCTCTGGTCTGCATTCTGGAGTCCTGCCACCCTCCCTGTCCTGGCCCTTCCCTCCTATAGTAAGTGAACTCAACCAGACTCAAATCAGCAGCCAACATTCTCCAAGTACAGACGACAGGCGACTTGACGATGGGGACACATTTTAAGAAATGTGTGGGTAGGGCATTTCATCATTGTGCCAGCATTGGAGAGGGCACTTACACAAGCCTAGAGCTCTTGAGTCAGGCACTCTGTGTGGCTTCCTGATGCAATCAAAAAGCGTGGTAAACACAAGATGCATAAGGCTGCTGCCAGTGTAACAGGGAACAGTGCCTTTTAAAAAAAATCGGTTCTTTTTAGACATACATGACCATAGAATTATACAATGATATAATTATAAGCATGACATAAGTATAACTTGTGGGTATAGTGTTTTATAATAAATTATTCTTTGCAAGTAGGAGTACACTCTAAAATAATGATACAGGTGTAGTATGGTAAGTATGTAAGCCAGTAGCGGTTGTTAATTATTGTGATCATGTATCATATATTGAGAAAAATTGTGGGTGCCATACTTTTATGCAACTGGTGATGCAGTATGCTTGTTTACGGTGGCACCATCATAAATATGTGAGTCTTGCCTTGCGCTAGGATGTTATTATGAGGTCACTGGGCAACAGGAATTTTTCAGTTCTATCATAATCTCATGGGACCAATGTTGTATCCATATATTCTTGACTGAAGTTGTAATGTCATGCATGACTATACTAGCCATCCGCTGTCCACTGTGTCCATGAGTCTCATGGGGGTCACCTCCAGGAGCCTTCTCTGCCATCCTGGGATATGTGTAGAGTGGCCATTCTGAGTCCGTACCAACTAAGGAAATGTGAGTGATTGTGGATTTTGGGGTCACAGAGGTTGTGGATGGGTCTGGGGTTGGGGTCCTGGGGTCTGGTTTGAGTTCACTCACAGTTACACTTGTAATTATTCTGTGATGTCACCTCCTTCCTCTCAGAAGCCATCTCAGGCCACTCACCATCAAACTCAGTTTCTTCTTGTCATTTCCTGTCTTTCCTGTCTAACTTCTTGACTGCTTTTCCTGATCCCTTCTTGACAGTTTCTGCTTTCTCAGCTTCTGAAATGCTGTGTTCTCCAGAAAGCTCTTCCTCTTCTTCTGCCTGTCGGTGGGGAGGCGGGGAGGACTATGTGTCTTACTCATCTTGGCAGCAGCTCACACATAGCAGGTGCTTTATGACCATTCGGGAAACATCCAAATGCGGCTGGTCATTGTTCCTGTGTGTTCACATCAACATGTGCTTCAGACCAATTCTCAAAGCTTAATCATCCATACTAGAGTGCTTTGCACATGTTCTGGCAGATTCCACTGGGTTATCCTGTAGCCTGAATTTTTTGAAAGTGAGGTCTCACTTGCCCATATATAAGTCCTGTTCTGAGTGGTGGCCGGGTGGCTGTACCAGGCACTTTAGCAAATTTACTGCATGGCTTGTTTGTACTCTGTAGGGAACTAGTGTGGTTCTTGTGTTCAAGATCCTTTAGATGTTTGGGTGCAAGCCACAGGAGACACTATGTGTACATTCTTCAAGACTTTTCAGTTACGAAAATATTCAGAGCTCCTATTGTGTAAAACTGTGTTCCATAGTATGGTTGGAATATCACTCTGGCTGGTGATAAAAAAAAAAAAAGCAGGGAAGGTGAATGGGTGGGGGATGTAGGATAATCCATGAATAAATATATTGTTACCAATTTCTTAAGTGCTATGAAGGAAAAGTCAGAGGTGTGTGGGGAATGTTTGCAAAGGAGCTGATTCATTTTAGAGAACCAATCAAAGGAGACTGATCTGAGAACATGATATTTAACCAGAGAGCTGACCCTTCATAGGATCAGAAAGTCGCCTGGCCCAGTTGGGGTGGAGGGAAGTGGGGAGGAGAGGGAAGAGAAACAGAGAAATGGTCATCCAAGCCCAAAGGGAGAACAAGGTGAGAACTTCGGTCACTGTGCAAGGGAGGCCTAGAATGGGTCCTGTAGCCCAGCCCTGTGACTGCTCAGTTTGGGGTCTATCACTGTGTTAGTGTGTTTGCCGGGGCTAATGCATTCATCAGGGAAGAAGCTTGCAATATTTACCACGCTGGAAGGAGGTCCCACCTTACCTTTGAAAGCTCAAGGGAGTGCTGCACTTTAAAGAGAGATAGGAGACAGGGCTGGCGCAGGCAGGACCCTAAGAGCCAAACCAGGGCCTTGGATTTTATCCCACGTAGACAGAAAAATACAGGAAGTCCCTCTGCTAGCTATTTTGAGACTGGATTAGCAGGGAAAAGGAGCTTGATCTAGAGTTAAAGATAAATTTCATGATGTTTATAGAGTTTGAGTGCTATTCAGGAATTCTGAACCACCTCTCTTCTAAATAGCACAAGAATCTTTTAACTCGATCCCTTAACTGTCAACAGCATTTTCCTGTATTTCCATATAAAAAGACTCTGAAATTAATTACTTCTTTGTCACAGGAATTACATTTTATCTATGGTGTCACATTCTCTGGTTTCAGTTGCTTGTGATCAACTTCAGTTTAAAAATATAAGATAAAAAAATTCCAGAAACAAACAATTCATTTTTAAGTAACTTTTATTATAGTACATTTCTACAATTGTCCTAGTTCATTATTAGTTATTGCTGTTATATCTCTTACCATGCTTAATTTATCAATTAGCTTCTTTATGAGCTTATATGCATAGCAAAAAGCACAATAAAGTGGCCTGTTGATATCCTCGAGGGGGTTGGTTCTAGAACCCCTCCCCATGAATTCCAAAATCTGTGGGTGCTCAAGTCTCTTATAGAAAAGGGCATAGTATTGTCACATAACTTGTGCACACTTTCTCTATGCCTACAATCATCTTGAGCTTACCAAATACACAGTATAAATGTTATGTAAGTAGTTTTATCATGATATATTGTTTAGGGAATTTTTTTTTGAAGGACAGTGAGGAGAGAGAGAGAGAAGCACTTTTTATTGAGTTTTTCACATGGCTTTCGTTGCTCTGACACTTAGTTGTGTACGTGGGTGCTGGGGTTTGAACCCGTGTACTCGCGCATGCCAGGCAAGTGCCGTAACCACCGAGCCACCGCTCCAGCTCTTGCTTAGGGAACGTTGACAAGGAAAAAACTGTACATTGGGAGTAGAGATGCAATATTTTTCCCACATATTTTTCATCCTTGGTTCATGAAATTCATGGACAGGGACTCATAGATATGGAAGGCAACAGTATACACAGGGTTCAGTACTATACAGGATTTCTGGGTATCTTGGAATGCGTCATCCATGAATAAGGGGCCTGATTTGGAAAGCACAGCGATCACTTGTATAAGGATTATACCTTCAGATGTGAGCTATAGCCATGCCCCTCTTCCCTAGCTGACCCTGTTGTCCAGGCTGGTTGAGAATAGAGAGTGACCATGAATACAACCCAGTCCTTTCCACCGAGTCATGCCCATCAATGCTCCAAAATAGGGAGCAAATGCGTCATAGGAGGGAGTCTCCCGACCAGAACTTTCTTTATTTTGCTGCTTCTTTTTTTTCTCCCAGATGCTACTCAACATTTGCAGCCAGTCTCAGGGTCTGGAGGGACTTCTCTCCGGAAGTGAACTCCAGTCTCTACTGATTGCTACCACCTGTCTTCGGGAGCACAGCTGCTACTTTTGGAAAGAGCCCACCTTCTGTGTGCTGAGGGCAATCTCCAGGGCTCAGAGCCCTAGCATCATCAAATACCTGCAGGGTAGGTCTCAGGAAATTTCCTTGGAACTCTTGGAGCAGAGGCTGAGGGTACACTTTCTATACTGAGATCCTGAGATGTTCTTGCAACACCTGTATAGATTTCAGGGATCAAAGAAGAGATTAATGGACAGCTATGCCTGATGAATGATAAAATATTGCCTGGCTCCTGGTGTGAAAGAGATTGTATTGTTCATTTTGATGCTTCATTAGAGGAGGGAGAGAAAGGGGAATTTATTCACTGTGCCCATACTATCAAATGAACATGGTGCTGTGTCCATTTGTATATTATCTCAAATGTTTTTAAAAATGGATTTTGGAGATGAAGAAAGTGGAGATTGGGGCTGGAGCAGTGGCTCAGTGGTTAATGTCCTTCCCAGGCATGTGCAAGGACCTGGGTTTGAACCCCAGCACCATATACACAATGAAGTGTCAGAGAAAAAAAAACCAGATGGAAAAATAAAATTGATTTTCTCTTTCTTTACGTCTCTCATTCTCTTCCTCTCTCTTAAAAAATGAAAAGAAAGTGGATATTAAAAGTGGTAGAAGATCTTGTGAAGATCTACTTTTAAACTTGGAGATGTCTGATGCTAGCATGTTAGTGTCTGCTTTGGAAACACATGTGGGTGACTTCAGGCATCTAACCACTTGGGTGCTTAGTTCTCTTTTTCGTAAAATGGTGATAATAATACTGCATCTCCTTGAATTCCTGTGATTCTTTAGTGAATTGACATATGTACAATGTTTAGACAGTGCTTGGTATATAACAGATGCCACATTGGTCTCAGTATCACATCATCATTACTTGGGGTTCAGCAAGGGAAGTTGTTGCAGGAGTCAATTCTGCTAGAGGTCCCAAGGGCCTCCCTTAGCATCATCTACCTCCTGAAGACCCAGGCAATGCTGAGAAGCAGGGAGACCACTGTGGCTCATAGCATGTCAGAGTGAGGTATGGGCCTCATCTCAGCAGCTGGTCCCACATGGAGCAGGTAGGGAAGCCCCATCAGGCTAGTTTCCAAAAAGACCTTTTGAGGAAGATTCATCTCAGCTCACGTACCACCCACTGAGCAACGTTTTCTCAGCTCCAGAAGCTGAGCACAGGATCGCCTTGAGAACATGCCTGATCTTACTTTGGGCTGAACCCAAGGTATGAACTCTTTGGGGGCAAATTGGGGTCCGAGCTGCTAATATGACCTGCATGTCCACAAACACCTGACCTGTGATCTGTTTTCTTTCCAGGGTCTCCTATAATAGGGGGCATCAGCTGGTGAAAATCAGGAAAGCCCCACAAGCCTGTCTTTTACTATAACAGAGTCCCTTGAAGACATATCACCTAGTTTTGAGATTCAAAGCTCTCTGGGAGGACACAGAAAGACTCTCTTAGTCCTCACCACCAGCTAGAGTCTGAGTAGCTGAGAAAAGGCTGTAGGCCTTTCAGATCTTGGGGGTCTCTAACTATGTTGTCTTCTGCTGCCCAAGACAACTACTCAAGAAGATTTCACCTAAGTGGGGGGACTGACCCCTGGAGTACTATGCCCAGAACCTTTTTTTTTTTTTAAGAGAGAAGGATAGAGAGAGAGAGAGAGAGAATCAATTTTTATTGAGTTTTTCACATGGCTTTCATTGCTCCAACATTTAGTTGTGTACATGGGTGCTGGGGTTTGAACCCATGTACTCGTGCATGCAAGGCAAGTGCCGTACCCACCAAGCCACCGCTCCAGCCCACCCTGCTTAGAACCTCTTTAAGGGAGCTGATGATTTCTGTGGTATTAGGAGGAGGTCAGGAAGGGAAGGCCAGATTGGCAGTTCCCTGCCACAACAGCCACTCTTGGGGCTTTTCTGCCCAACGTATACTTCAGGTTCTTCTGAGTCCTCGCTGCTCAGAGGCTGAGCACGCATTCTCTCATGTTCCCCTGGTGTGGCCTTACCAGCACTCAGAAGAGGTTCCATTCCACTCAATGAGGGATCCCTAAAAACAGGGATCCATTCAAATGCATGTCTGACTGCTTCTGTTTTTCTGACACAAACCTTCCCCTGGCTTCTCACTACTCTGGGTGATCGGCATGGCTGGTGCCAGGTCCCTCATGGGATCTGCCTTCCTCCTTCCGCGTGGTGCTCACTGGTCTACTCCAATCCCATTGCTTCTTCCCTACCTGAAACATACCACCTCTCTCCACCTCTTCAAGTATTCATCTATCCTGCCCTGCACTTGTATTCAAGATCATTTCTGCTCAGCTATCTATATGTCCTCCAGAATGTTTGGGTCTTGTATTTTGCTTCTTGTTACTTAGGGACCTGAATGTTCCCATATGCTGGAAAAGAGGAGCAGAAGGCTAAGATGCTTCCCTCCCCTCCTGTGTCACCTGTGTGGCCTGCGGAATGTGGCTTTCAGGATGGTCATTCTCATGGGGGAGTTTTCTCTTTGATCCAATAATCAGTAGCAAATGTTCTGGATTCAATCTCATTCATTTTTTTTTTATTTAGTTTTTCACGTGGCTTTTGTTGTTCCAAGACATTGTTGTGTACTTGGTGCTGGGGTTTGAACTCGTGTACTCGCGCATGCCAGGCAAGCACCATAACCACTGAGCCACCGCTCCGGCCTCTCATTCATTTCTTTTTCTTTTTAAAAAAAGTTTTAAAAAACTTTTTTTAAAGCGAGAAGGACAGTGAAAGAGAGAGAGAGAGAGAGAATCAATTTTTATTGAGTTTTTCACATGGCTTTCGTTGCTCTGACACTTGGTTGTGTATGTGGGTGCTGGTGTTTGAACCCATGTACTTGTAGCGTACCGGGCAAGCACTGTAACCGCCGAGCCACCGCTCCAGCCCTCTCATTCATTTCTTGACGTGCAGTTTGAAGTGCAGGTAGGTGGTGGGAGAGGGTAAGACCAGGACAGCAAAGCTCTGGCTTCTGGACTCAGCAGTGCTGTGCTTCCCCCCCACAGCTGCCAACTGCATCCGGCTCTCTGTCCAGAACCTCTCCAGGCTGGCAGACACTCTCCCGCCACCCGAGGTGAGCGAGGCTGTGAACCTGGTCTTGGGCTTTGTGAAGGACTCCTACCCCGTCTCCTCAGCTCTGCTCCTGGAATTTGAGAACGCCGAGGGCTACCCTCTGCTGCTCAAGGTGCTATCACGGTAAGTGCCTACGCCTGGTTGGGGTAAAACCCAGCTGTTCTTAGAATCATCTGGGGTACTTTGGTGGAACACAGATATTGAGGCTTCTCAGCATGTCTTCTGAAATACAAAACTCCCTATAGCATAGCCAGAGAGAGCCCTCGATGAAAAATAACTAGACCTACAGACTGCGGTGGCAACCACTTCTTGGAAAATTAGTGAGTGACAGTGATAATATGTTTACCAAGTCTGCTTGGTGGCATGCTACAGGCCTGCCTCTCACCTGTCAGAGTCCACATGTCTATGTTGGGGCTTTCTGGGGCTGCTTCCTGCTGCTCTGCTGTGTGCTTGAAGGACCCAGGAGGTGACACTCTATAGGGGCAACTCTTGACCAATGATTGGAGATGGTGGGTAAATATTCAGCAAAGATGCCCCTTGGGTGGGAAAGCTCGACATCCCTTGATTTCCCCAGAGAAACTGACTGCAGTTGCCAGGTGAAGCACTGGCTTCTTCTTCATCTCCTCCTCCTCCTCCTTCTCTTCTTTCTCCTTCTCCTTCTCCTCCTCCTCCTCTTTCTCCTCCTCCTCTTCCTCCTCCTTCTCCTCCTCGTTCTTCTTCTTCTCTTCCTCTTCATCCTCCTTCTCCTCATTCTTATTCTCCCCCTCTTCCTCCTCCTTCTTTTTAAAAGCAAGAGAGAGAGAATCAATTTTATTTAATTTTTCACATGACTTTCATTGCTCCAACACTTTGTTGTATATGTGGTGCTGGGGTTCAAACCCACATCCTCATGCATTTCAGGCAAGTGCTGTAACCACTGAGCCACCACTCCAGCCCCACTGGCTTCTTAAGGGTCTCAAACTAGCTTCTTGTCCTTTCTTGCTTCTCCCCTACTATGTTTTTCTGGTTTTCAGTCCCAAATGAACGACTTCCCTCACAGGTCCTTGAACTGTGGGAAAGCACCTAAAGACACTGTCCAGCTGGGTCTGGACTAATTTCTTCTATTCCAACTTGCGATGTCATCTTCAGGTTGGGCCCAGGGATTAGAAAAAACAAGCAATGGAAATCAAGGAGATTCCGTGGTGTTGCATGCTTTCCCCCGATCTGTGAGAGCTGTTTCAGGGAAAGGCTGTCCTCTTCCTCTAGGCTTGGCTTTGCTTCTCCTCTGGGAAATAATTTGCACTAGCATTAGACATTTCATGACAGAGCCAGACTGGGCCTAGAGGGCTGACTTGGATGAGAGGAGCTGGTGTCCCTCAGTCCAGTCTCTACTGGGATATAATTGGCAATAACTGGATGGCCTTGCTCCAAGGGAGTGCTAGGAATAAGTGTCCCTTTGGGTACACTGGCTATGGTCACTGTGGTTGGTGGTCTGATGGCATTTTCTACATATTTCTTTGGCTCCATAGATGGTCAACTTTTCCCAGACTTCTCTTGAAGGCAAAAAGAGAGAAACAAGAGAGTTCCAGAAAGTGTGGAGGGGCACCCATTTCACCTCACTGTCTTTCCTTTTTGTCTTACTGAAGCCACACTGCAAGCACCTTTTCCTCTTGAGATGCCAAATGTGAAATGAGATTCAAGAGGCTCTTCCCCATGAGTAGGGCAAGGTAGCCCGCCTGCCCCCGAGTAGCTAAAATCAAAAGCAATATTCAACCTTAAAGTGAGCACAAGGAAATCTACTGAAGTCCACTTCTTCCATGTGCTGTTTCATTGCTCTTTGGAAATATTGAGTCACGTTGGAAGTGCCCCTGCAGGGACATCCAGCCATAGAAAGCGACCATCCTCTGACCAGACCTGTAATTTTTTCACAGGTATCTCTGTACAGTGCTTCTTCCTTTTGGGCAGGGAATATGTTCCAAGACCCCCAGCAAATGCCTGAAACCAAACTTTAAACACACTCTGTTTTCTTCTGTATGTATATACCTATGATCAAGTTTATGTATATACCTATGATCAAGTTTAGTTTAGAAATTGGGTACAATAACTAAAACTAAAATAAGACAATATAACAGAAGTTATTTAAAACTTATGAATGATTTATTTCTGGAACTTTTCAGTTAATATTTTAGGGCTGTGATTGATCAGGGGTAATTGCAACTTTGGAGTGCAAAATACCAATAAGAGGGGATTATTGTATTCTGATTGTGCTTCTTCAAATCTAAGGTTAAAGTTTGCAAACAAAACAGCATTTATTCAGGATGCTGTCCTTGCCTTTGGTGACAAATTATCTCTGGCTGGAGACCTCTTCCGCAGTGTGACATGTCTACATTGCCTCTGCATCCTGAGAGGAGCGCCATGCACAAACGTGGCTGTTCCACACAGGAAGTGCAGGGAGCTGGCCTCATCTGTCCTCACAGGTACGATGGGCTGACTCAGGGTGAAGTGGACCCCCACCTGGAGGAGCTTGTCGGACTGGTGGTGTGGCTGACAACCTGTGGGAGGTCAGAGCTGAAGGTGTTCGACAGCGTCACTTACCCTCAGCTTGAAGGCTTCAAGTTTCATCGTGAGACTTCTGGTGGGTCCTTCTTGTGTCTCTGGGTGATCAAGCGGAGTCAGTGCTGTGCCCTGATGAGTCTATGCAGGTCCCCCTGATTCTGTGTGCACCTGTTAAAGTAGGAGGCTCTTATATGGCCATAACCTTTGGGGGAGATGAGCTGTGAATCTTAAATCTCCCCTTTGTAACTTTCCCAGATGTGCAACTGCAGCTTTTTACAATGAGGAAATTTGTTTTGTGTGAAACTCAGAAGAAATACTGCTAAATAAAGGCAAAGACTGTCTCAAGCAATGGAGGAGGTCTTCAATTCCTGCCTCCATCTTATGACAACTCTGTTGTAATTGCTTTTGTAATGAAGGCTGATGACCTTGAATGAACTACCTAGTCTCAGATTCAATGACTTTCTTCTCACTACTTTGAGATAGTGATTGGGTGATTGATGGATTCAACCAGCACACTGATACTTTTTATGTGTCACTCTGTCCCACATGGGTGCCAGTGTGAACAGGCCAGATGCCTGGTCCCTCTTTAGAGACCCTTGTGCGTACACTGCCTATAGTCTGCTGGAGAACTGACTGACAAATGCATCTGGCACAGCTGTGACATCCAGTGGCTCAGTTAGGAAACCCTGCACTGAGGCGTCTGGGGAAGGGGTTTTGAAGGCTAAGTGTGAATTTTCCATGTTGAAATGAAAGGGAAGACTTTTCAAGGCAGGAAGGGCAGTCTAGGGAAGAAATGTGGCCTGGAACATTTGGGTGAGTCTGGGGAAGCAAGAGCTGCTGCAGAGTGCAGGCAGGAGCCTGGAAGGCTACAGGGGCCAGCTTAGTACAATAGCTAAATTATGGAAACAACTCAGATGTCCCTCGCAGGATGAATGGTTCCAAAAACTGTGGTACATATATATCGTGGAGTTCTACTCAGCAATTAGAAACAATGATATTGCAGCATTTGAAGGTAAATGGATGGCTATGGGAAGAAATTATGCTGAGCGAAATCAGCATAACCCAGAGCACCAAGAGTCGAATGTCTCCACTCATCTGTGGAGGCTGGAGCTAGACCCTGGCCATTGAGAAAGGAGGTCTAGTATCATGTTTTAAATCCAGATAAGGTGTAATGTCATACAACCTAAGGCATTTGTAGAGATGTATTGGGAAAGATGGGGGAAGGGATACGGGTGGGTAATTGGGGGGGCTCTTGGGGGTAAATCTAATTTTCAGAATTTATATATATATATTATATTATTTTGTTAGAAGCTTGTTTGATTGTTCAACAAATAAATTTCTGAATAAAATTTAAAAAAGAGGGCCATTGGTGGGCTTCAGCTGACACACAGGGGCACGGATAAGGTTTAGGGGAGTATTGGACCAGAGATTTCAGTTTCAGAACCTTCTCTGGTATCCAAGGCAGAAAGGACTATAGGCAAGGAGCTTTCTGATGAAGCTTCTCCCGGATGAGAGAATGAGATTTGCCATTCCAGGTGGAGGAAAAGACTGGGCAAGTTAAATAGTATATTCATTTAACAGCTTATGTAGAAATGAAACTTTCTTGGTCATTTTTGCCATTGTTAATCATGATTTTAATCTATTGAAAACAATTCTCCTAGACCAGCTCTGTCCATTGAAAACATGCAAGCTACATCATATAATTTTAAATAAGAAGAAATAGGCTATTTATGAACATATATTTTATTTATCTCCATATACCCCAAATATTACAACTCAATATACAGCCAACAGTCATGACTGTTCATGGGATGATTTACTTTCTTTCCTTCCAATGACTTTTGGAAATCTGGTGTATATTTGATACTCCTGGTACATCTCAGTTCAAAACAGCCACTGTTAGAGAGGGCTGTGGGTGGATAGCGTTTTTGGATTATGATAGATATGTACTTACACGACTTAGAAAATTGAAACTTCAAATAGTGTATCCTAATGATAATTGAATCACACATTTCTAAACAGGAGAAGTGACTTGCTGGTTTACTATTGTTTTTGTCCTTAGGGGTGACTGTTAAGAATCTGCAGGCCTTCCAGGTCCTGCAGAATGTGTTCCACAAAGCCAATGATTCTGTCCTCTGCACACAAGTCCTATTGGCTATCAGGACCATGTGGGCCTGGAACCCTCGGAACTTCTTCCTTCTGGAGTGGACCCTGCAGCCTATCTCACAGTTTGTGGAGATCATGCCCCTGAAGCCGACCCCTGTGCAGGTGCATTTTTTCCAGCTGTTGGAGTCCCTGGTGTTCCAGATGTGCTACGTGCCCCATGAGATCCTGCAGAAGGTGCAGCGTCTGATCAAGGAGAACCCTGACACCTCCTGCACCCTCGTGGCTCTGCAGAGCATCCTCAGGATCACCAGCAGCGACTCCCTCTTCACTGACATCTTCAGGGACTCGGGGCTGCTGGGCCTGCTGCTGTCTCAGCTGCGGAAGCAGGCCAAGATCATGAGGAAGTCAGGTGCAGTCTCAAAGAATAGGGAGGAGTGGGCAAGTGGGCTGGGGTCAGCATTAGCCAAGATTGGTTTGTGTGCCAACCTAGCCACCCCTTGATGTGACAGAGAAAGTGAGCAAGACCACGACACTGGTCATCATGAGGGTCAGAGAAAGTATCCTGGGGATACATGGCCTCACGAACAAAAGGCAGGCTCCCTAGTCTTCCCATGAGGAGGTAAAAGGGATGGATACAACTTTAAATGGGCTCTTGGGGCTGATCCAGTCCCTGGGTACACTACCTCGGTATGCAGAGGGGGAGACAGCAGGGGTACCATGGATGGATACTCAGTAATGCAAAGGGGAACGGGAGTCTGGAGAGGCCTGGGGTTCAGGATGCCCTTCTAGGATCTGCTGGGATATGTCCATGCTCACTCTGTACTTTTGGACTGATGGTCTCCCACTGGGAGAAGGGTTACCAGGGCCTCTGAGTCTTGGTCCCACATTTCGTGCACTGTTGGGCAGCTACCTGCTGCTCCTTGGCATCACCCACAGGCCCCTAACTTAGTCTAATACTCCAGGATCTTAACCTCAGCAGCCTCTGCTGCCTGTGGGCTTTGGGGTTCCTTTAGTGCTCATGGAGGCGCGTAGCCGGTGGGAGTTGAATCTTTTCATTTCTTCTCCATGTCCCAGCCACATAACATGGTGGGGACCCTCTGTGTGGGAGTCTGTAGCCCCTCCCTCCAGTGATTTTCAAATAGGAAACAGGGCACAAAAATTCCTTTTCCAATTACTCTTGTGTTTCCTTTGGTCTGTGTACACCTGCCATTCTGTGAAGTCAGCCCAAAGGAGAGGGACTCCAGGACACAAGAGCCTGGCCACTTGTCTCCTCTCTCTTTTTCCTTCTTTCTTTCTTTCTCCCACTGTACTTGCTGGGAGGGCCTAGAAACTCTCTCGCCTTTAGGGGTTTTGGAATTCTGCTTCAGATTGAAATCAAGGTCACCATCAGCCTATCTACTTCCTGAACCTGTCTGAGGGGAAGAAGCAGAGGGAGAGAGCATGGAGCCAGGGAGTAATATTGATTGGGCTGCAACCCTGGCCTTATTACTTACAGAGAGTCTTTGTTAAATGACCTTGTCTCTATGGGCTTGCTTCCTTCTCGGTGGCATGGTGATAATGGGAGATTCATAGAAATCTTCTGAGGACTAAAGGGAATGGGCCCATTGCAGGACCTGGCACGTGACAGGTGCTCATGATACGTTAGTTTCTGCAAGCTTACAGTTTCAGTGCTGCTGCATGGAAGACTGAGATAGATACTCCAAGAAGAGCTCAGCCATTTTTGGAAGCCAGAGAGGACCTACATTCTCCCTGAGAATGTTTGCAAATACAATCAGAACTGAGGACAAAAGCCTTCCAGAGTGCTTTGTGTGTCTGGTCCTTGGGGTCAGGTCCTGGAAAGTCTTGCTATATGCGTCTTTCTATTGCTCATTAACTTTGTCTTGGTTCTTTGGCTGTTGTTATAATGCTACAGACTGGGTGACTTATAAAAAACAGGGTTTATCTTTCTCATGGTGCTGGAGGCTGGAAAGTCTGATATCATGGTCCAGTATCCAGTGAACGTATTCTCATTCCATCGTAGCGTGGTGGAGGGCAGCACATGATAAGTCAGAACAAGCATTCCAGCTTGAATCTCTCGTCCTCTTCTGATAAAGCCACTAATTCCATCACAGGGTCTCTACCCTCATGACCTCATCTAAACCTAATTACTTCTTAAAGGTCCCGGCTTCAAATAATACTGTTAATGTATAAATTTAAGGGTGGAGTTTTTCAACCCATGAATTTTGGAGGACATATTGAAACCATAGCAAACTTCTAGTTCTAAATCCCATCATGAATAATGTTAACACATTACCTCCCTTGCCTTCCTTGGTGTTCAACTGAGAAATCTTTGCACAGTCTTCCTGTTTGAGTGTTTCCGTGTTGCCCTAGCCAGGTATTAATCTCTGACACCTGTCTACTTCGAAATCCAATCCCAGACCCGTGACTCTTTCGAGGAGAGTTTGAGCTTTTTAGTGAGCCGATGTATTCTGTCTTACTTTGTGTTTTATGTTTTTAAATGAGTCTTGCTGTTCGTAGGTATTCTATCTACTAGTAGATAAGCCATACTTCATTCATTCCCCAAATATGTATTGAGCTACCAATTTGTTTGGGCACTTTTCGGACTCTGGGATTCAATGGTGAGTAGAGACCTGGTTTTGCCCTCATGGGGTTAGTGGGGCTACTTATTATACTAGAATCTCTCTTTTTTATTGGTGTATTAAAATGCTATATAATGATGCAACTTGTTACATATTCACACATGCACACAATATAGCAATATAATTTGGCCAATATCCCCCTCCCCAGTACTATCCCTCCTCCTCCTGTCCCCTGTTTCCTTGTTTCTGTTCATCACCCTTTGAAATTGATTGTGTGGGAATTACTTAGTTTCCTAAGGGTGCAAAATTTATTTTTCCCTTCTTCCTTTAACCTTCCTCCTTTTTCCTATCATCTTTCCTCCTCTCCCCCTTCTGCTTTCTCTACTCAACTAGACTTTCTTTAGTTCTATTAATTTATAATTTTTTAAAGAGGGACAAGGGAGTTAGAGATAGAAGGGGGGAGAGAAAGACAATCAATTTTATTTCGTTTTTCATGTGGCTTTCGTTGCTAAGACACATTGTTGTGTACATGATGCTGGGTTTCGAACTTGCGTCCACACACATGCCAGGCAAGCACCAGTAACTGCCGAGTCACTGCTCCAGCCCTATTAATTTGTATTTGAATGGTTCTTTATGAAATCTTAAAGTGGGAGAGATAAGATTTCATAAAGAATCATATAATCTCTTGATCTTCTAAATGCATGCATAAGCTGGCAGTACTCCCTCTCAGGGATGAATGGTGAATTATAAAAGTGGTAAAAGGAAAATCAAGGGTACAGGGTACCATGTATCATCCAGAACAATGCTTCTTAAAGAGTGATCATCTGATCAGCCCCATCAGCATCACCCGGGAACATGCTAGAAATGCAAGTTGTAGGATCTCATCCAAGATCTACTAAGTCAGGAACTCTGGAGATAGGGCCCAGCATCTGGCTCTGGGTTTCATCAACAGTCCATCTAGGGGTCTCTGATATGCTCAGGTTGGAAAACCACTGCTTTTGGGGGTAATGGGATCAATCTTATGAATTAGGGCTCATATTCCTTATAATGGAAATATTGTATTTATATCTTCTTAAAAGAATAGAAACTAATGAGGTGGAAAGTTGTAAGTCATACAATTAAATAAAGGTATTTATTAATTAAATAATTAAAAATTAAATAAAGGTATTTAATTTTTTAAAAAATACTTTAATATGGTAGGAAACAAAGAGTACAGTCCTGGAATTCAGGATCCAGAAAGAGAACTCACCTGCGTGATGCTGAGAACTGTGGTCACACTTCTGAAAGGTTCAGTTCGCAATGCAGGTAAGGATGGTACCAACTCTGTCTTGTCATGGGTTAGTAAAATATTAATTATTTCCTGGTTATCTATGTGGATGTTCAAAAGGTACATTCAAGGAAAAACCAGAACTAACACTATGGATAATGTCCATCTGCTGGTTGGTGTTCAATGGCCATCCGTAAAGTAGAGGACAGTTTGGTGGACACTTTTTACTTCTAAGGTTGTATAAGGTTGGTAAGCCAAGAGACTATGTTTATGAATCTATCCTTTTCTAAATGAATGAGACTACAGAGCCCAGTCCTATCTTCTTAAGTAAAATCCATTAATATTCTGCTGCAATGACTATAAATTAAAATAGAAAGAAAGAAAAAGAAAACAACTAAATAGTTGAAAACAGGCTGAGGAAGTTAGTCTTTTTTAGGAAACATAATTTGCTGTCCTTCCAAACAGGATAAACTTAGCAACTCTTATCTCTCAAAACCATTTTTTTTTTAGCTTTCTAAGATCATGTGGCTTCTAGATTTTTTAAAAGTGTGTGATACACACAAACACAAACATACACACACACACACACACACACACACACACACACACAGTGTGAAACATATGTACCAAAAAAGGTCCTATCCGTAGGCAGTGTGTTTAGTGATTTATGCATCTTTTTCTGTGACCCTTGTAGGTTAACCATACTAAATGTAAGCAAACAAACAAACAAACAAACAAATAAAACTATTATTTCATTATGGCAAAGGGAAGTCTCTAACATTAGACAATAAAATATTCCCCAGAGGTGGTGGTTAAAGTTCATATTCCTAAGTTCATTCCCAGACGTTTAATTAGCAATAAGTCAAGGTATAGAGTTCCGGAATCTACCTTAAATCAAGCTTCCAAGGTGATTGTCATATAGTGGGTACTCAGTCTTCAATTAAAGTAATTCTTTTCTATGGGCTTGAGCTGTTTCAAATTCACATCAATTTGGCCAAGTTACCGCTTAGTGTTTATCCCACATGGATTACTCCAAATATCAATCCTGGAGAAGAAATGTTTAGGATTACTTTAAAATAAGAGCATACCACCAACTGGATTTCTTTAATTTTCTCCCTCCAAAATTACCTAGGTATTAAATATATTCTCAAATTCTGATTTGTTTTCTGCAAGAATTTTAGCAGAGAAAGGAGAACAAATTCTCTCTCTAGGCTATTGAATTATAGGGAAACAAAGGAAGAGTAGATTCAGTTAAAGTTTGTATTACTTGGGTTTCTAAAATGAAGGATTTTTCTTTTCTCTTTTTTTCTGACAAGACTGAAGCACATTGTTATTAACTACAGTCATCATCTTATAAATAGACCTTAAACTTATTTCTTCTGTCTTAAACTTATCTCCTATGGGGGGATATTGATCAAAGATTTTTTTTAAATCAAAAATAGAATTCTCAATGATGAAGAAAGTGCTTTTTTTTTTTTTAAATCTCTTCTTCCCATTTTAATCTGTAATGGGCAAGGATTAAAAAAATACCAACAGGTAAAGGGAAAACTGAGAAATGTAGCAAAATAAATTTAAAGAAAAAGTGTTTCTTGAGAGTGAAGCTGAGATATGAAGGCCCTCTTGCTCCAGCCCCATCTTGTCTGTTTGGTCCCCAGTTGTCCTGAAAGACCATGGCATGGTGCCGTTCATTAAGATCTTCCTGGATGATGAGTTCTACCGGGGGGCCTCACTCGGCATCTTGGAGCAGCTCTCAGTCATCAATGCTGAGGAATACATGAGCATCATTGTGGGCGCTTTGTGCTCATCCACTCAAGGGGAACTGCAGCTGAAACTGGACCTCCTGAAGGTAATTTCAAGCCCTCCTTTGTGATCGGCTCTCCTATAGATATTTACCAGGTGATCCACCTTTGTTCAGGCTTTGGTTTATTCAGTTGGCCACTGTATTAGATAAGTAGTACATTGTATGAGGCAGGGTTAGCTGCAATAACAAATAAATCCCACATCCTCAGTTGTCCAACAGATTAGACTTTCCGTTTTTTTACATAGAATCCAATCAATTATTGGGGTTGCCATTCAGGCACAGCTGTCACCTGGCCTTCTAACTCAGCTAGCAGACAAGGGAAGAGGAACCATGCAAAAAGGCAGAAGGCATTCTCATTCAAGCCTGGAACTGCCATGTGTTAATTTCTCTCCAGTTTTCTTTGAGTAGAACTTTGGCCAGGGCTCACCTGAATGCCCAGGGTTCCAGGAAATGTGGTCCCTGTCTAGGCAGCTAGTTCCCAGCAACACTGTAAACTATAACAGTGGAGCTCAAATCAGTGGTGGTCAAACCGCTGATGAGTTGACTCTATTTGTTGAGCATCTTCCAATTACCAGGCCTGATTCTGCGTGCCTGGGACGTATGATAGAATGAGATACAGATCTTGTCTTATGGGAGCTCAGAACAGTGCTCATGCTAAGTGAACACTGGTTGTGTTATAGTGTGGTAAACGTGCTGGTGAGCCATTGGGCACAACGCTATGGAACAGAGAAGTAAGGGAGACCAGCTCTGCCTTACCTGGCTGAGGAAGGCTCTCAGAGAAGCACGTGAGCTGATAAATGGAGAAAAAGGCAGTCAAAGGTGTGGGAGCTGCAGGTACACAGGGACTAGAGACTCGGTTGTAACATTTGGATAACAGAGACAGGTGTATGTTTCTGTAATTTTGCCGATAATCATCAGATAACCTTAAAATAGTTAAAGGAGTATAATCAATACTAACCCTACTATCCGTTCTGCCTTTCAGCTTTCACAGTTTTGTGGCTGTTTATTCTTTTTGCTCTTTTAGTCTTTGTGGATTTATGCCTTTTAAAAAATTCATTTTTTCTTTTGTTTTATTTGGGTAGAGCAGAAGTAAATGCAAGCATCTTCTGGGGCACGTACCAGGAGATGTATGTGAAGCACAACCCCAAATGAAACCCATACTCATGTTTTCTTAATATGTCCTACCCAATTATTGGGGAATTTTGGAAAAAAGTACAAAGCTGCCGTGGCTTCCAAAATTCAGTACGTCAAATTTGTCTAATTTCTAGGTGTCTCTGAATGAAACCTTTTTGAACATGTAGGGGATGGTGTTTGGTTTACTTCACCCGCTTCATTTTCCCGCAGAGCCAATGTCAGATATTGGAGTGAGCTGTGCCTTTTCACATGGCCTAAGCCTGCATCAGGGCATGGCCAAGGCATCATGAGTGGCCCCTCCAAAAGTGACACTGTGACCGTGTTTATCATGTGCTTCACAGATGACAAGAACCCGATGATGCGACTACATGAAAAAAAAATCAATGACAGTGATTTCTATGAAAAAGGAAAGTTGAATGTGTTTTGAATCTGGAGTGCCATGATTATATAAAGTATGGACATTGTAAAAAAAAAGAAAAAAGAAAAAAATTAATGCTGGGAAAGATCTTGGATTCAGAAGAGGGCCCAGTTTTCTGTTGTTTCGGGCTGAGATGTTTAGAGCACTTCATTGACTGATGTTGCCCAACTGCTGAAGTTTGAATCCAAGACTAGCAACTAAAAGTTGAGTCATCTTCCCTCCTCACCTTGGTGTTAGTCGCATTTCCTCCTTGTACCTCTGCATTCAGCTTGATTTGTGTGCTATGGAAGGAACAGGAAAGGCAGCACCAGAGTAGTGAAGACTGTGGTTTTTGGTCAACGTGAATGATCTTTTCTCACACTTTCATATTGAAACTCAAACAGATTTAGAGAAGAAAATTTCTCTTTTACTTTGGAAAGTAAAAGTATTTTGTGTCCAATATAGGAAAGAATGCTCAGCTTTGCTCATGGAGAGTTCATCTTATTTACTCAATAGCCCAGAGGCATCTTATTGGAGTATTAGCCCTTGGGTAATGGACTGAATTTCTAGAATTAGCAATGTAAAGCCATTATGGTGTTTTACAGATTCAATATCATCTCAGAATCACACTATCAAGAGAGCACATAAGGATGAACATGCAGAGAGTTTATTTAACAAAGTCATAGCCTGCACTCAATGTGCCATCTTCTCCCATGTGCCAAGTCACTACTGGGCATTTGGGAGGTCCCAGGAGCTGCCGTTGCCCTCCAAGGACCAGGGCTGTCAACACATTGTTGCTCCAGTGAGCAGTGGGGCGTGATGGGCCCCCAGAGCCCATCCCAGATTTCCCTACCCCTGAGTCACATGAGTACGTAGTGAATGTTTGCTGGAATCTGATGTGGGATCTGCAATTATTTCTAAATCATCTTGGGAATTTTGGGAACAAAGACGTAAAATGAGCTCTTTCTGGCTAGATCCCTTTTTCTAGAAGCTGAGACTTGTTGTGCACATAGGTACTATTTTACGGAGTGGGTTGGACAGAGGCTAAGAGGGAGATGCTGGAGAGATTGGACCCGAAATGCAAAGGGGCAGGTAGTAAAGGGTCACCATCTCTGGAAAGCATTCACATCATGGCATAGCAGAATCTTCCAGTCACTCTGGAGGAGACCAGCTCAGGGCAGATGTTTCGAAAATCCAGTGGTGCTTCCATACCAACACTGAAGCCACATGTGACTGCACCACCAATTCTGGCAAATGATAACTGAGTTAAGGAATAATGTAGGCAAATGAATTTCCTCTCCATGGCCAGTGGGACCATGATTGGGTTATGCACAAATTCAGATTGATTTGCTAATATACATTTAGCGGTTCAACTCTGAGCTTTAATCTCATTACCTCACCGGTTCTCCAGCATGACACATGGAAAATTATGAGGAATAACAAATAATAGAATGTGAAATAAATCCTGTTAGTCCTAACGTAGTTAGCGCTTCACAGCAGACATCCATTTTATAGATTCAAGCTGGAGGAATACTAACTCAGAGACGATGACACGGTAACTGAGTTAAGGATGAGAAAATGTGCTTAACGCTGACCTTTCTTGAAATGTGTCAACCTTAGCCTGATTACTTTGACTTCAGCTGATTAAATTTACTCCCTTCCACCGACTGGAAACCCTATGTGATGCATTATCATGCAAAGTTGAACGACAGTAATGGAGACCCTCCTCCTAGGCCCCCAGTTCCTGACAAATCGTTTCCCGAAGTAGCAAAGTATTTATTTTCCTTTATGATAGAAATGTTTCTCTTTAGTTGCTATGAAATTAAGCCTTTGTAATTGGATTTTGCACTCTTTACTTTATGACTCTGCAAATATGAAATTAACCCCATCCCAAGAAATAATAGAGCAGTCTACGTCCTAATGAGATTACCCCCATTTTAGATAATGACTCTGAATTTAATAAATCAAACAAAGCAACAATTAAGGACAGCCTGTTCCTTCCTCTCCCCCACCCAAGCAGAGGAGAAGAAAACAACCATCTAAGCATTATAGGTGACAGTCCCCCTGAGAGACACAGATTGTGATGAGGACTCTTCTTGGGCTGTGTCTTTTTTAAAAACCTCTGCTCTCAATACTCTTGGAAGGATGGAATCCTTCTAAGCAATATCATCAGGCATTAATTTGGACAATTGGAGGGTGGTTTCTGGAGGGAAGAGTGGGCTTTAGAAGTCACCCAGTGCTCAGACAATCAATTATAATCTGATTAGCTTTGTTTTTGAATCATTCTCCCTTTTTGATATTTCTTTTGCCACGTGTCATGCAATGAACCAAAGAGCTTCATTCATTCCAGTACCTGAAACCAATCCTCTAGTGGATTTTAGAGCCATCAAAAGCTCACACACAAATTGAGACTGTTTAGAATCGTACAGCTTAAAATTCCCCAGTGCCTTTGTGATTGATTTATTTTTCATGGTCCCTGTCATGTGACCAGGCACAAGGTCAGGTTCAGACAATGAGACCTATGTATAAATTCCACCAATGTGCATCCCACCATATGGATTAGCACTGGGAAGGAAGGGGGGAAAACAGTCACATGCTTCAACATTACAGTGTTTCCTGCTCTGCTGAGGAAATAATTCTTTGTTAGGTGTGAGTTACTCATGCAAGACAGGTACAGATGTAGGGTCTGCCTTGGCCCCTCACACGGTGGGGAGTGTGGAGTGGGGGCAGGTGGCTGTGGGTGACTGTCTACGCAGAGGAAGGCCCTTCCCTGTGCTCACCATGAGATTTCACATTCACTGAGCATCATCATTTCTGGAAGAACCTTGCTCTAGCAATCTAAATGCTTGTCTTTTAATTGCTGAGTAGAACTCCATGGTATATATATACCAGAGCTTTTGGATCCATTCATCCAGTGAGGGGCATCTGGGTTGGCTCCATAATTTAGCTATTGTGAATTGAGCTGCTATGAACATCGATTTTGCTAAATGCTTGTCTTTAAGGACATGTCTTTCCTGGATTTTGAGCCAAATTCACAATGTGAGGCCATACATATTCTCCCATGAGGAGAAAGCTCTGTCATTGACCAGTCCTTCATATTTCATTATAGTCTCCTTCTTTCTATTAGGCTAGAAAGTCCATTTACCTGAAATCCATCCCCAGACTCTGATTCAGTCCCCCTTTTATAGCTGACTCTGATATCAAGTTTTTTCAAAGACCGTAATGATGATCAGTCTTCCAACACTGGTCCTTTATAGCTGTGATGTACCGCCATAGGCCAGACATCTTTTTCTTACTGGAAAAGGATCTATCATCCCATATTGGTAAGGATATTTTTTCTTTCTAACTTTATATCACTTATTCATCTTGAACAAAATTGTGGTCTTTGGCCTTTCATAGATTCTCCTAATTACTACAATCTTCATTTTGTTTTTTAATTTCTCAAAAAATGTTAGTTTGAGTGGTGGGAGCCTTTCAAGAGGTTCTGGGCCACCATTTCTACTTGTCTCTGGGAGAATGCGCATGTGTTCATGAACATGGTTCACACTTATGTTGTCTTAACTCACATATGAGATTATCTACCCAATAAGCAGCTTGGGTTTCTTGAAATGGAGCATCACCTTAAAGAACAAAATTTGAGTGGTAGGGACACACATTATATTGTTACAGAGAGAACCCCCCATTAGGTTTGAGGTACCATCATTTTAGAGATGGAGCCGGAAAATTACCTTTCCCACCAAAATACATAGCTTCATATTTAATCATCACTTAGAAATTTAATTAGGTTTCTATTTGACTTTCTATATCGGAGAGTTTTAAGATCTGTTCTGTTTCCTCCTTTTCCTCTGCGCTCCCAGCTTCTTCTTTGTCTGCTAACTTCCATGTGTCATGCCATAGACAGTTATCCTAAAACAGCCTTGAAGTCACACTATTGCCTTTCTCCAAATTTGGAGTTTTTCTTAGTTTTTTTTTTTTCTCTTTGAGCCTTGTCTCAAGCATCCTGGAATTGACTCCATACTGCATCTCCTTTCTTGTATCACTATACCATTAAATATCTGAAAGTAGAAAACCTCAAAACTTTTTCCAGAGTCTACTAATGAAATCACAAGGTGTGTCTACTCTCCAGGAAATGTTCCAGAAATGCGTTTGGGTTTTAGATGGGGTCCCCTGAAATTTATATGATCAAGAAATAAATACCAAAGTTATAGGTTTTTAGTATTTATCTAATGTGTCCATAATCCTTCACTTTTAGGTGTGAAGTTAGCACAAAATGGACACTACTTAAATACAGTCTGCCTGCCTGCCT
This sequence comes from Aplodontia rufa, assembly GCA_004027875.1. Classification (NCBI taxonomy): domain Eukaryota; kingdom Metazoa; phylum Chordata; class Mammalia; order Rodentia; family Aplodontiidae; genus Aplodontia; species Aplodontia rufa. The sequence continues at coordinate 925 of PVKS010014584.1, read as the reverse complement.
TCCTTCCTTCCATCCTTCCTTCCTTCCTTGCTTCCTTCCTTCCTTCCAAAAATGTATATTGAATACCTAGTGTATACCATGAACTGGGATCGATGAATGGTGCATTGGAAGTGCTCAGCACAGATTTGCTTTTGGAAGGAAATAAAAGTTTGCCTGACTGGTAGAAGTCTCAGTCATCTGGAGGGTAAGGGATTGTACTATATATACTGAGTATTTTACACACCTTTTCCATGCAAGGTCTATACTATATGGTGTACCTATGTTTTCTGTTTCATTGATGGTTTCTCTTCTCTTCCTGAAAACTCATCTTTTCACGTCTGCTTGCAGGTAGATTCGCTTTACTGTCTCTCCTCATTTGACAGTTGCTTCCCTGCTTGCACAGACAGGGAGAATAAGAAATTGCTTCTTTTGGATTTCACTGTAGGTCTCCTGTAAGAGATGCTTCATCCCATTTAGGCAGGGAGTTGTTATTAAGTTTCCACAGAAGTGAATAAGCCAAATGTGGTTCCCAGTCTCAGGGAGCTCCAGTCTGGGGGACAGCTGAGACCATTTCAAGAAACTGCCGTTGTGTCAGCGGAGTTTTGATGGGGAAATGAGAGGGGACTGTTTTGCCCTGGGGTAACTGTGAGCCAGTGGTGAGAGACTGCTTCTGGAGGGAGATGTATGTAAGTCAGGATGCCAGTCAGTTAGATAAACCCTAATAGCACACGTAATAAGGGCAGACTTGAGAAAACAGTATTTAGGGGCAATCTTAAAACTAAGAATAAGAGGAACAAGATAGATATCTCAGTGTTTGAGAGTCATTCTTTACGTGAGTCCTCTGGCTTCTGAAGTGCCCAGCAGGACAGAGAGCTTGGGATGCTGGGGCAGGCCTGTGCCTGAACTCAGTGGTAGCTGCCTCCTGAAGTTCACTCATTTTTTTTTT